>CAWUEQ010000204.1:0-144666 GCA_963921185.1 Dasysyrphus tricinctus
TCCTTCTTTTTGACCAGAAGAATCGGAGATGCCCAAGGGCTTTTCGATTTTTCGATCACTCCAGCTTCCAACATATCTTGGAGCTCTTGATCGATATGTTTTTGAATCGCAGGCGGCACTGGGTAGTATCGCTGCTTGATCGGTTCTGCGGACGTCCTAATTTTGTGCTCAACTAAGTTGGTGCACCCTAAACCCTCGGTCATTGACTCAAAAAGCTCCTCTAAAACTAATTCTAACTTTTTACCCTCTTCATCGCTCAGCTCTGATTTTTCCCTAATTGCTACCATGTCTGTTATCGATGCCACCATCTCTTGGCTCGAAAAACTCCACATACCTGATCTCAAATCCGGGACTATGCCCGAGAGTGCCCAAAAGTCGGCACCTAAGATCAAAAGGTGAGGGAGACTGGGTATAACCAGACATTCTATTAAAAGGGATCGATTCTCAACCTCCATAGGCAAAGAAACAGATCCAGCTACTCCTACACCCGCCCCATTTGCTAACACTACTGACCCAACACTATTTTTCCCTAATTTAAGTCCTAACTCTTTTAAAATTTTCCACCCATCTCCTCCTACAATGGTGCGTGAAGCTCCTGAATCAAGCAATCCTAAAAACTTGATTCCATAAATTTTTACTCCTAAATATGGCCTACTATCCCTACCATTTGCCGCTAACGTGAAACTCAGTTTAACTCTATCATCCAGCTGGTCGTCAGCAGACGACCTAACTAACGCCGACGGGTCTCTTGTCCTGCTGACACAAGAGCCCGTTGCCCATTTCCCGAACACTGCCTACAATCCCTACGGTAAACACCTAACGCACCACAACCGAAACAACGTTTTGCAACTGAACAGGTATGGGCGAAATGCCCTTCCCTGTTGCAGTTGTAACACCTAACAGCCTGTCGGAATGGGTTACCTGGAGCCGAGTCGACAACCGCAACTCGGTTTTGTCCTGACGTACTCGGTCGGTATCCACACTCCGGTTCCAATAAATGTTTGCATCTAGAGGGCGGAGAAAACGATTCCACATTGGCCTTCAAGGTATCTAACTCCCTACCTAACACAGCAAGTTCCTTAACCGTCTTCGGCTTAGCACTTGCGATCTGCAGTTGGAAGAAAGGTTCAACATTTTTCCTCAAAATAGAAAGCATCCTTCCCTCTGACAATGGTTCCGACAATCTGCGAAACAATGTCCTCATCGTGGCCAAATACGCTCCAAAGGACTCATCCTTTCCCTGCGAACGACGATTGATCTCTTCCAACAAAAGATCATCGTAATTCGCAGGTAGGAACTCCGCTTTGAGTTCCTTCACGAGCTCTTGCCAATCCCCTATATCTTCCCTAACCGTCCTAAACCACATAAGCGCCCTACCAGATAAAAGCTCCGAAGCGGATTTGAAAAGATGGGTTTCTGGAACATCGTTAGCCAACCGAAGTTCCTCCACCCTCTCCAAGAAAGAATTTACTGATGCTCCGTCCGAGTCACCAGTAAATTTCACCCCCCACTTTCCTATCCGTTCAGGCCACCTCTGCTGAACCAAAAATCGTTCAGGAGGTACCTCAACTCTCTCTAACCTCCGTTCTGGGACCCTAAAAGAAATATCTCCTGCTAAAGGACTACTGTGACCATGACTTGGTGCAGCTATAGTCTCTAAAGCAGACCCTAAAGAAACCCTAGCTGAAGAAGAAGCTGATAGAGACCGCGGACTCACCGTTTCTGTCCGACCAACTGGTACTTTTAGTTGGGTTTCTGCCCTGGCTGGAGTCTTCTTTTTCGGTGACTCTTCTTCCCTATCGCTGACCTCACTATCCCCGGTGAGATCACCTAACAAAAATAAAACATCGTTCCTAATTGAGCAAACCTCTCCTTCCTCGTCTTCACCATCACACGGTGTCCTAGCCAACCTTCCTATACACCATTCTATTTTTGTCATGATCTTAATGTATTCCGAAGACTTCGGATTTTTCGGTGGATCCTTTAAAAGAGCCCTAATCTCTTCCATCTTTGCCTTAACGGCATCCCTATCTTCTTCAAAGCTAAAAGGATAAACGAAACTAATATCTATCGAGTTCCTCTTAGCGAGTAATCTCGATGCCCTCAATGCTTTGCGCATTTCCTCAACTGTTCCTACTTTTAAACCCCTGACCTTAATTTCATAGGCCAGTTCGTCCTGTGCTAATCGACCTATATTCATATTGAAACCAAAAGAAAAACTAAAAAAAAAGGAAAAAAAGTATCAAAATTGTAAAAGGGTAAACCTAAAAATATCCCGAAGTTTATTCACTACAAACCGGCAAACAAAATCTTGAACAAAATTAGCAACTCGTTTGTTATCTCTGTGAACCAGGGACCAACTATAAAAATCTAAATCTTCAACTTCAAAAGTTTAATCTAAAAGTAACTGTCCGGAATTCTCCTAACAAGAATAGTAAGGAAAACGATTCTAAAATCAATAAAAAAAAACAGAAAACGGAACGATAAAAAAAAAATGTCCACGTCTTAATTTGCACCTATTCTGTTAACCAGAATAGAAATTCTTTTTTTTTAAAAACTAGCACACGAAATCGCGTTCAACTAATGGAAACTAAAAAAAGTAAAACAAAATTGGCAACCCTACAATCGTTCAAAAATAATCTTTAATTGCAATAAAATTTAAATGACTGATTTTAAAAACCTACACTCAAATCAAAAATAATTATTTTAACTTAAATAACGTGAGTTGGCAATCATAAAATGCACTTACACTCAATTCAATTCAATTAAAATTAAAATTCAAGCAAACTATGACTCGCAATACTAAATCACTCAAATGAATAAAAAGCACTCAAAAGAAAACTGTCAAACAAAACTATCAACAACAAAAAAAATGTCACGAGAGAAAATAAAATAAAATGTCGGCACAAATTAAACACTCTGATTTAGGAATTTAAACTCAATTGAAATCGAATTAAAGAATGAATAATCGGAGAAAAAGAGTAACAAATTGAATAAAAAAAGGAATTAAAATAGTAATATAATAATAAAAATAAAAAGTATAGAATAAACAAAAGAAAAATACTTGCACAAAACTCTTTCCGTCTCGCGTCTATCACTTTGTATGCCACTGTATATGTGCCCCTTTCGCTCTCCTTCACGTTGTTATGTTACACACTGCAAATTATTTTTCCAACTTAATTTTCCCCAGGTTTTCCTCCACAATTTCAACTTAATTATTTCACCTAGTAAAAGAAAAGAAAAACGGCAGGATTATATGTTCACAAATAATAAAAATAAAACACTGTAGGTACACGACACAATCACCAAACCAAAACAATCTAAATGAGACGATAAAAAAAAACACCAAATTCTTCCAAACGTTGGCCCCACACGTTGGGCTCCAATTTGCTTTATTTTTTGACGTACATACGTGTATGATAAAAAGAAACTTCTGATTTTAATGGCGTATACGTCAAACTCATTTTGGACAAAAATTTAAATATTCTGAGAACTAAAAGAGTATCAGATGTGCATACATGTATATAAAAGATAATTCTTAACTATACATCATACTAAAAAATCAAAAAATGCCAGCAGTTAGTTTTTTTGGAAATAGACTTCCAAACATTTAAACGCGATTTTCCAAAAATGTAAAAATTGCGTATACGGCACTTCAATACTAGGGCGACGATGTGTCAAACAGGTGTAAAATTGTACGTAAAATTTTTTGCATCAATTTATATCAATGCCTATTGGTCGAAGGGGAAAAGTGTACATGCAACAAATATTTGGCTTGCAATATTTGAACAATATGTTGTCATAGGTCAAACTTTCTATAGTTAGTCCCTAAGAAGATAAAGAGCAATGAAACTTCCAAAAACCACTCAGGTTAACACATAAACCTGAGTGGTTTTTGGAAATTTCATTAGTATGAAAGGAGTGGAATCCTTTTTCCAACCCCTTTTTTAAGATGGTGTCCAAATGGGCCCGTACACATCAAAAGAAAAGTACTTTGTCCCACCCAATATGCAAGGTTCGGCCATAGTTTTGTAGGTTTCCTTGGGTGAGCTATCAGCACTTGAGCACTTGTAGATGGGGAGCGCGGATGTTCAATTTTGGCTATCATACGTCTATGTGGAGAAGTTTCATCTTCATTTCTAGCCGGAATTTCTTTCTACTGGAGGTGGTATTGGAAATGTTTCCTCACACGTACACAGATCATCTAAAAAACCCGAAAACTAAGTAAACACATTGGCCCTGAGTGATAGATCCGAATCTGGTTAAAGTCGAATTTAACAAAAACATCCGTAGAAACAAAACACAAATTTCACTTCTAAATGGTTAGATTATATCATTTTAAACTTAGCTTGAGGTGCTTCTAAGAATTTAGTGGTGAAATTTGTGTTTAATTTCTGTGTTAAAGTCGACTTTAGGCTAGATTTGGAACTTTTACTCAGGGCCATTGTTTCAATCGTCCTCCGAAACAAAACTGTCCCCTACCTCTTTTTTAACAAAAAAAAATTTAAAAGTTAACATAAACAAAGTGACCCGGCTCCACTAGTCACTTCGTTGTATTCTACACTCTTTACAGCGTACCGGAAACAAATACTCAACAATCTCACATATAAATAGTACCTACTCTCACTACAAAAACTACAAAAAAATAAACAGAACAAAAAAAATTTACTTTGCCGTATATATACAATACAGCTTCCTGTGCAATTTTACCGCGTTACGAAAAAAGCAAGATAGGATAATCGTATAAAAGGACTTGTTCTGGTTCATCTTCTCTCAATACGCATATACATACATGGCGTGAACGGCTTGTGAGATATTTGTGTTGTTTACAAGGGTCCTCTGTTTCAATGTTTTGATGAAATGAAATTAAAGATATTTTTATCGATTGATAAAGTATAATTAGTTTAAAACCCAAAAATTAAAAAATATTGTTGACTTTTAAAATGAAAAATGTGGAAGGAAAAGATTCAATTAAAAAACAGTTCCATGGAAGGTAACTAACATCAATAGCTGCTAAATGTACATTTTTAGATGTTTAGTAGTAGCTTGCACTGAGTTTAGCATATTGAACAAAAAAAATTGATCAAATTGGTTGGCGCCGTTTTTTCTTAACACTTGTACGGATAGTATCTTTTTTTTTTCATTAAATTAAAATATTTTTTTAATATTCTAAGGAGTAATAGGAAACCAAATTATTGATCATGTCATTTTCGAAATATTAAGTCTTTCACAAAAACAAATTTAGTATTTCTTAAAAATCAATGCAAAAATTTTAAATTATTTTGCCTTAACTTAAAATCAGGGAAAAAGTGGGTTACCGGCTCAAGCTTCAGTATACAAACAAATTTTGCATGATTGGTTTACAGTTTCATGCAAAATAAAAAACCATTGCTGTCATGGAATGTCATGCAAAACAATGGACCGGCAATTGTTTTGCATGCGAAAAAAGTGTGGTGAATAAAATATTTTTTTTTGGATGGTCGGTTTACACTTCAAAACAAAAAAAATAGGCATTATTTGCATCCGAATGGTTTTCGCATCCAAAAATAATTATTTTCCACTTTTAGGCCTATAGTTTATTAATTAAGTGTAAATTAATGCCTCAATGGGTGGCTTAGGCCAAGGCAAACGCTTTCACCTCGAACACTATTCAATTTGATACACAGATTAGGTGGAAAATCGTTTTGAAAATTTTGATTTTTTTTTCGCATAGGAACTGTAAGCTAGGCTTAAGACAAAATTAAAAGGAAATGAGGAGGGAATGACCAATAAGTGCTATGTACCTACTAAATTTAAGGAAACTCGACTCATCCGATTTGATCACAATCTTAAGTTCAAATTTTATACCAATGCATAACCTGCCATATAGTATAGTACCTAACCTTTACATAGTATATCGCAAATACAAAAATGGGATTGAAAATATGTATAGTGAATTTGAAGGGAAGATTGGTACTTTCAAATATTGTAGTGAGTTGTTTAAAGAAATATGATTTTGATTTGTGACATACCCTTTAATATGGAAAAAAGTTTTCTACATTTTTAGGTTTAAATATATGAAAACCCATATAACTGAAGTGCCGATTAGTTATAATTTTGGAAAAAAAAACTAAAACTTAAATTGTTGTAGGTAAAATACTACTTGACTTAAAGAACAAGCTAAAACAGCGGATAATTATTAGTAAAGTATTCTTATTTCTGCACAATGTTTCAAATAGTAATACTTGTAATAGCAATAGAAAATGATTCTGAATCTATGTCTCGATACAGAACCATTATTTTCTATATAAATATTACAAGCAATTCAAAAAAGACAAATACCAAGAAATCCAAAATACAATTAAATTTTCACATAAAATTCTACGTATCTACAAAGATTTAAAAAAGAAAAATTGAAATAAATCAAAGGAATCGTGGCCCGAAGAGAGAGTCAATATTCAAATTCTTATCATTCCCTCAGAATGTAGATTATTTAAATTTGAGATAAGCGATGTTTTCAAATCGTAAATGTGTTAGATAAATCGAATGAAAAACACGAGTTATGAGATAATCTTCTGACACAAGTGAGTTTTTTTGGTGTTTATATTTATGTGAAACATATTGTTAGAGAGACTTCTTTGATGTAGAAGCTGTCAAAATAATATTAATGTTAGAGTATGTTCTGCATATTTTTCACTCAAAATATGTTTGGATTTGATAGAGAAAATAAAAAAAGCAGAAGTTTTTAATAGATTCAGATTATGGAAAATACTTAGAAATCAAGACTGAGCTGGACATGATGTTCATCGTCTTAATTATACTTTTTGATGTGTTCATTTTCTTACATAATGTAGGTCCGGCTTTACTTTTCTTATAACATTAATGATTTTTTTTTGTTGTTTAAGTGGCAACACTTGCTCGATTAGTGGAATTAAAAATTTAAATTGGTAGACACACACTAAATTTGTATTTTGTGAAACTGAAACATAAGCTCTGTGTGAAGAGCGATGGTCGGAAAGGACCTCACCGATACCTCTGAAGTCAAAAAAGTTCTCAAGACAATATTTCAAAAGTCTATCCAATTATGTACTTACATGCAAACGATATTGACATAATCAAAAGAACAAAGCTTTATGTCAGTGACACTTTTGTGCGTACTGAGATGGAAAAAGGGTCAGGTAAAGTAATAGGTACACAAGAGTGAGCAGTGTCAAATAACATCTTGTCATGTTAATGCATCCTTGCTCTGTCACAAACTACACATGACTTGTCTTATTTAAAATTAAGTCGTGTTAGTAGGGAAAGTTTTGTCAATTTAATAGTAGAACAAGTTAATTTAGGTATCAAGATGTTTATGGTGATACCTAGTCTTAAGCTTAAAAGGTGCGATGTATAGATTTTCAAGCAACATATTATGTTGACTCCACAAATCCACATGGCGGCATTTAAATCTTGTATCTTTTTAAATAGTTTTTTTTTTTGAAAAGAAACTAAAATAAGATCATTTTTTAAATTCTATTCAACTTTGTCTGCTTCTTTTTGTATCCTTCATTATTTAGATTAAAAGTCAATATAGGCTTTTAAAGATGCTTTGTCAGGGTAAAATATATTCACCACCATGATTGCTTCCCATGAAATAACAATAACTCCAGCATAAATATTTTTTTTTTTTAAGTTAAAAAAAAAATAGAAAGAGAATAAAATAGAAGTGCAAGTGCATTTTCAGCCTTAAGTCATTGCTAAGACAAACCCCAACCAATATGCTCTAATTTTGGCTCATGTTCGTTAAGCCTCTGAGGTGCAGGTTGGTTGGTGCAAATTCTTTCAAAATACCATTCCATACATTTTTTTCCACGTGGGTTGGTGCAAAACCTTCAAAAAGATCTATGAGGTGTGTGAGACTCTTACTGCACTAAAACCACCTCCACTTCCTGATTACAACCAAGTTGAAACTTATCTAGCAATTTATTTTTAACGAAGTGAAGTAACATGTTGCAGGGGACTTTCCGGTGAAAGTTTCTGTTTATTACGCGATTTTAAAGCGGTTTTCTATTCACAGCACCAAGTCGGAAGGATTAGTTCTTTGTAGGCGGCGTACCAAATTCGACTAGTCAAGAATGTCAATAATCGTTGAATTAGCGTGTTTTAATAACCAATTTCTATGTTTTCTCGCGAAACTCTTTATTTCGTCTCGAACAGTAGAAATCCCGAGATCGCTGTGAAGACCTTCGTTTCTTATATACCATGGTGCATTTACAAATGACCTAAGTAATTTATGTTCGAACGTTTGTAAGTTATTTAAATTTGTATCGCAGGTACTGAATAAAATCAACTTATTATCAATACTAAGCTTAGAATATTTGCCGAGTAGCCGGCTCATATCTCTTAATTTACTTTTTAATTCTTCGCATTTTTTTAAGTGCGACTTCCATTTTAATTTCGCGTCTAGAGTAGAGTCATTCCCAGATATTTTGCTTCATTCGCAAATGGAACACGACCGGTATTAAGAAAGGCGGGTAATCTATGTATTTTTGTATACGTAAAGTCCACGTGTACTGACTTTAGTTTATTGAGCGCTTTTCGCCATGTTGAACTCATTAACATTATAAAGAGCATTTTGTAATATAATTGTAGCTTCGTTAATCGTTTTGCCTACTGCTAGTATTGCAGAATCAACAGAAAACGTGGCTACGATAGTGTCTTCTGTTTGAGGTATATCACATGTAAATAAAATGTACATAACTGGACCTAAAACACTACCTTGTGGTACTCCAGCCACTATTTCTTTGAAATTAGAATATTCATTTCCGTGTCTTACACGAAAAAGTCTGTTTTCTTGGTATTGTTAAGAATTTTATAAAGTCCTTCAGGCAGAACTTGTCGTAATTTGAATTTGAGGCCTTCGTGCCACACCTTGTCAAACGCTTGCGACACATCCATAAAGACCGTCGAACAAATTTTTGTTTTCTTTAAGAGCTCTCTCAATTACGTCAGTTAATCTATGCACTTGATCAATTGTTGAATGCTTGCTTCTAAATCCGAACTGATGTTCAGGTATTAATCGTTTCTCTTCTATTATCGGCTGCATGTTTAGGAGTAGTATTCTTTCAAAAACTTTCGATATTAAAGGAAGAAGCGAAATCGGTCTGTAAGACTTCTTTCAATGAGATGGTTTGCCAAGTTCTAAAATCATTATGACTTCCGTTACTTTCCATTGGCTTGGAACATATTCTAGCCATAGAGTGGCATTTATTATATAAAGGAGGTTAATTAATCCTTTATGAGAAAGCATTTTTAATATTTCCGCTGTTACTAAGTCATACCCCGGAGCTTTATTAGACTTTAGCTTCTTTATTTCTCTGTTCAATTCAGCGAGCGTAGCATTTCTGGTTGTATAGTCCTCACTTGAGCAAAAACTCGTATTAATAGGTCCATTGAGTGCTTGCCCATCAGAAGGTTTAAATGTTTCTTCCAGGTAATCGGCGAATACCGCCGCTTTCTCTTTGTCACTTTTAGCCTGTTCGTTTTTGCTTTTCTTAATCGGAGGCACTGGAAGTTTTGGTTTTTTCTTTGTTTTTATAGCTTTCCAAAGTGAGTAGTTGGATTCTTTCCCCGCTGTCGAGCTTTCATGGTAATTTTCAACTTCACGGTTTTTGAAATCTGATATCGCCGTTTTAAGCATATTATACACAAGCGATTTAAATGAGCTTCGTGTTGAGGAGCACGGGTTTGCTGCCATTTCTTACGAGCTTTTCGTTTCTCTTTTATTTAATCTTTTATTTCCTGCGGATATTTTATATTTTTATAGCGCGGCGTAACCCTTTGATAAGGTGTGTTTCTCCATGCTGCCTTTTGTATTATATCAACAAAGGTATCTACTGCGTCTCCCAGCTCAAGAGGCATTTGTAATGATACCCACAATTCAACGTTGTCCTCGATATCTTTCTTAAACCCTTCCCGTTCCCAGTTGGTTTTACCGTTTGTTAACCTAGGTGGTATTTCAATTTTTACAAGGCTTTCGCTCATAGTGAGTATGACTGCAGAATGATCTGAGAAGAGATCATAGCCTTCTGAAATTTCAATAAGGTGAGAGGGTATTCCTTTCCTTTTACTATAAACGGAGCGGAGTGGAGGGCAATATATGGAAGAGACATTGACATTGATCCTGCATATACATCTCTAATTCTCCAAGCTTTTGCCATAATCCTTTGGCATTCCACGTAAGAATTTTTAAATTTTTTATCATAAATTTTTTGAAAGAGATTTTGGTCGAAAACAATTTTCGAGCTTACTTAACCTATCAAAGATAAGTTTATTTGTGTCACACTGTTCCTCAAGTTTCGACAGAATTACTGAAAAGACTTTTGAAACAAGGTCTGTTTGAGTGTCATTATTTACGGGTATATTTTTGGCCGCTATTTGGGCATTATGTTTCTGCATTTCCTTGCTTTGATATTTTCTCCAAAGGTATTGACAATGTTTTCTTTTTCTTATGGATACTAGGTTTTGGAACTTTACTAGATTTGGAGTCTTGGGAATTACGGTTTCTATTTGCCTTGGTGGGTTTCTTTGTGTTTTGCCAGATTTTGATCACGCCACTTTTGTAATTCTTTAGCTACTTCGCAGCCGCTAAAGTTTGCCGGGTGATTTCCATTACAATTAATGCCATAAAAATGATGAATATTTGATAAAAATCATTTAATCACACTGAACCCTTACGTCATATTCACATTATTATTTCATCTTAAATGTTATATTGAAAACCCTTTGAAAAAAACTTAAATTGCTTATTAAAATGTAATATATCTCAAAGGTAGTCACTTATACAAATATATTGTGTAATCCCCAAATTCTGTTCACAACATAAAGCAAACCCATTAAAACTCACTCTCTACTAGATGCCAAAAAAAGAAAACCTTTATCAAACATACCAAAAAAAAAAACTTTAAGATAAATTGCACTCTGTTAACATTAATAAAAAATAAGCTTATAATATTTATTTTTTTTATTGTAGCTGTTATATTTTATGAAGTTGAATACAAAATATATTTTTCTTTATTATAAACCAGCACATCAAACAAACACGACAAAAAAAAAAACATTAAACACAAAAAAAAGCATAAATCAGTCAGGTAAATAAATATATAGAGCTTGCAACAAATAATAATAAAAAAAGAAGAGGGTAAATATAAGAGAAAATAAAAGACCTTTACCCATTGGCAAATTGCCCAAAGGGATTTTGCGAATGGCCAAAAAGGACCTTCAGAGTCCAGAGAGCACCAGAGTTATCCGTTGATTGATTGCGAAAAAAGCGACGAAAGGATAACAACATATATACAACAAAAAAATAAAAAAAAATGAACAGGTTGAGTGGACAATAACAAAAAAAGAAATCACTCCCCCCCCCTCCCTTTCTAAAACACCTGATATTTTTCATCATTTTATTCTTTTGACTTTGATTTTTATTTTAGGTTTTTTTATTTTTGTATTTTATTTTCAAAGTGCCACCCTGGTATCTATGTCCAATTTTGGTTTGTAAAGGATAGGTACTGAAGAGGGCTTGTGTGTTCATGACACCTCTTCTTTTTTGTTTTTGTTGTTGTATTGTAGGGATGCTTAGATGGAGGTTTCTATACTTTGCTTTGATTGACAACCTTTTTTTTGTGTGTTGCTTTTTCAACCCCAAATGCCAAACCATCCATCGCCATCGTTCAAAAACTTTTTTGATGACTCTTAAAAGTTTTATAATAGCCAAACATCTGTATCCATATATTTAAAAAAAAAGTAAAAGGTTAATGTTAAAAAGATTTCCAAAGAGTTTAGTTCATTTAAATTAAAAAAAATTGCTCTTTGAAAAACTTTTTTATATTCGGGTCGGTCTCTGTGAACCTACGTATATTTGAAACACACAGACATACAGTTTGAAAACTCATTTTGGAAGGCCAGTTAAACAAGTTTTACTTTCTGAGCGCAACAGCACAGCTCGCTCTTACAATATTTATGACATGTTATAGATCGGAGTAGGAGCTGGACAGACACCACGCCGCGCTGCAGGGCAATCTGTGTGAATTTGGGTTCAATTCCATTGGAAATTGTAGAGAAAAAAAAACACAAAAAAAAAAAGATAAAGATACAAAAGATGAAAAGAAAAACTATCTGTAACCTCTGATGGGTACAGGTAGGTAGGTAGATGATGGCCCTTTGAGTGGGCCTAGGCAAAGGTATACATGTTATGAACAAAAACAAAACAAAAAAAAAAAACTCAAACAGAAATAAATAAAAGGTGTAGTTACCAAATAGGCATAGTCGCATGACAACACAGAAAAAAAAAGAAGAATTTGGGGTGTGTCCGATGCTGAAGCTGAAGCTGAATACAAACCAAATCTAATTTGACCGGAGATTTATAAAGTCATATTAGGAAGTTGTGAGTTTTGTTGAAGGTTTTCCAGGTAACTATGTAACAACTATTATACTTTTACCTTTTTGGTGGGTTTCTTTATTATCTTTTTTTTTTTGTTAACTCCTAACCTACATCTACCTTCATTTTGATGAAAGAAACGAGCAATTACAGCAAAATATTTTATGTTTTTCAACACATTATGATGAGAAGGTACACAACTACTGGAATGATCGAAATAAGTTTAGTGCGGATTTATGAGAACAAGCTGAGTTTATCTTGTAGAATTTTAATTTTGCATTCAGTACCTTTTAAGTTGTGTGCAATTTGAATAAGATTTGTTTTTATCTGTTCGAATGGTTGTTGTTGTTTGTATAATCCTAAGAAAGGGCTCTTTGAATATATTAATTTCAAACAATTGAAAACATTTTAATAAAATATTAATACGAGAGTGAATAACGAGTGACGATTGGATTGGATCAAATGGCACATTAATAACTCTTCTTTTTTGAAAAAAATTCGAGTAGGAAAAGTTAACAAATATTAACAAAAAAAAAAAATCAAAGAATAATGATTTTTAATGAATTACGCATAATTTTGTGACAAAAATAGGCTCAAGACATGCTCATACGAAATAAAGTAAGAGCTGAAGGTCTTAACATGCCATGTTCAAAAAGTCGTTTTTATTCAAAACTGCCATTCAAACCTAACAAATTTAACATTCTTTCCACCAAGTCTTATATTGATCAACCTACCTGTTTAGGACTTATGTACTTATTATCAAAATCTTAGGTTCTAATATTTTAACGAATGTGAAATCTGCCATATAGCACCGAAAAAGGGGCTTTCAGGACAAAATCATTTTTAACAAGGGAGGAAAGGCGGCTAGAGTGGGCCAAACGACGCAAAAAGTGGACTTCAAATCAATGGTGGTTTGTTTTTTGGCACAGGTTTGAAGATTGCGTAGGTGACGAACGAAATAAACGTATAATTATACAGGTTTACAAATATCGGTTAACTTTACTACATGTGAAAGTAAGAGTTGTTCTAAGGGTTATTTTTTACGCTGAACTCAAATCCATCATCCGTTTACATTATCAGCTCTGGTTTTCGAGATATTACCGTTAGAAAGTGCATAAAAACCCCATTTTTCGCCATTTTCGGGGCTATTTAAGTATGCGAATTGATTTTTTTTTTAAGTATATATTTCTGATAGTACTAATCTTAATCTTCAAAACTCAGCTTTAATCGTTCTAATATCTCATTCATAACTTAGCCGTTCTGAACTTTTGTTAAATTAGTTATAAGTCCTCATCTGACTACATATATCTAAGTTTAAAAATGCTTTCTCTTTGGCTTACGTCGTTTTTGACAGGAGCAGGTAAGATAGGATCTAAAAAGTGTTAGTGTAGATTTCAAATCTGAAATCAATTGTTTGCTATCAGACCAACTTTTGGAAATAAATTAAATATCATCCGGTTTTGACCAGTTTTTTTTTTTTATTTGAAAAAAAACTCTTACAAATAAAACATAGTGTAATGGAACTGCACGGTTTATATAAATTTTGGTCCGTTTCACGGACAAGAGACCAACAATAGTCACTTAACATATTATCATCCCAAAAACCTTTGTTACTTTTTTCTATTCTTTCCAAATCTTGGTGAAGTCGCTTTCCTTGCTCATCACAATATTTTGAAAAATACAACTGAGGATTCCTCAAAAAGTAAAAAAGATTGGGACGATTAAAGCTAAATTTTGAAGATTAAGATTAGTACTTTCAGAAATCTATACAACTAAAAAAAAGGGTTTTTTTTTGCATTTTCTAACGGTAATATCTCGAAAACCAGAGCTGATAGCGAAAATAGGATAATAGATTTGAGTTCAGCACAAAAATTACCCTTAGATCAACTCTTTCTTAGTCGTGTCGAAAACCTTGTAAGGTTGTAAACCTGTGTTATAGAAGTTCGAAAGAGGTTTTTCACAAGGACTGCTTTAAAAATAACCGTCAAGTTTCCAGTTTCTGCAATGATATCCATTTCTGAGCAGGGTTTGGGCAATTTACATTTGGTAAATAGAATATGTCAATTCTGCCAAGTACGTACCGGAATATTCTGCAAAATGAGTTTTTCTCCTCAATACCATGTCTTCAAGCTAGTGATGGAGACAATATTTGCCAACCAGAGTGGTGCTGCTTACCATACAGCAATGTCAAAAATGGCGTGGTCATCTGCTGAATCAATTTCTTTACTGGAATGGCCTTTCAGCAGCCCTGATCGATCTCCAATTAAAACCGTTAGGCAAAAAATGAAGCAAGAACTGTGAAAAGACCCATCTCGGACTCTTCAAAACCTGAAAGCCAAAGAATTTCAAAAATAAGATGACACAATTCCACTATGCATAGAAGCAGTTATCAAAGCCAAAGGTGACGTAACACCCTGGTATAATAAAAATTAAGACCTGATGGCCAACTATTCTGTGCTAAAGAAATTGATTTAATGGTTATTTTATTTGCAAGACTGCTCTACGAGTACCTATATCATTATTTATTGGAATCATTTTGTTTCTCACCCCTATTAGGAATGTCAATTATCAAATTTATAGTTGATAAACCTTAAAATTTGGATTTTTAAACTCAACTTATTTAAAAAAATATCAACTATTCTCTTATAATTTTTAATTTTCTTGTGTTTCGCATTAGTTGGCATTACTTTCAACGATCAAAAATTTTAGTAGTTGGATTCTTAAACATCGAATTTTTAATTTATCAATTACCATCAATTTGATATTTGACAATTGTTATAGGGGTGTTAAAAATGAATAAATCTTAAAAATATTGAGTTTTTTCCGATGGAAATTAAGAATCGCCAGATGTTTGTTTTTTTTTCATGTAGGTGTAGCTATGTGTGAAAAAAGGTAGTCCAACTACTTTGCATTTGGGCAGTGGCGTAGCGTGAGTTTCTGCCGTCCGGGGCGGTAGAAAATTTTGCCGCCCCCTCCCAAATTTGTAAATATTCAAATTAAAAAAAAAAAAATTCAGCAGAGCTAAATTTATTATTTATACATTTCCACTTCTTTCAAACTCAGTTACCACGCTTGCGTCAACGTGTAATAGCGGGCATAAAAGAGTTGTAGATATTACGATTCTCTACAAAAAAAAATCTTAAGAAGACACTTTTTTCTAAAACTGTCTCATTTTCCGAATGAATTTTCTATAGTAATATTAATTAATGCTTTGTTTTAAGTTTTGGTCCAAAGAAAATTTTGTTTATGAAAAAAATATCTTAAGTTATTTCTCATCGTCGAACTCGAGATTTTGATTGATAAGGAAGATGAAAAAGTGGGTCTCAAAATTCTGTCTGTCTGTTTGTCCCTTCCGCTACAACCTTAACGGCTGGAAGGACTTTCCTTACACTTGGTATATATTGGTTATTGGTCATTCCCCACATATGTTTTTTCACACACAATTACCTTGAAAATAGGTCAAAATTTTGGTTTCAAAATTCTGCTTTACAAAACTCTGTTGTTTAAGGAAAGAAACTGCTTTTCAAAATTCTGCTTTTTTATTCTGCCTAACTAAATTTTAAGAAAAAGAAAATACTGTAAATTCAGTTTTTTATTTAGGACACAAGAATTCATGAACAAAATTAACCTAGTCGTTTTTAAGCCAAATAAGTTTTTCTTATATAACAGTTTTATGAAAGACACCGTTATTTTTGGAGCTAAGAACATAAATTTTTCTTTTAGTCAAACCTTAAAAAGGATAGATAGATAGATAGATAGATAATTTGATTTATTTTTTTTTTTCAATCATATTTTGTTTACAATTTAACAATTCATAAATCATATAAGCATGACTTTAAAAGTCGTCTGCCAGAGTTTGCTCAATTTTGATACAATGAAAAAGAAAAAAATAAAAAAAGATAATAACATATTATATAAATCAACATACTGTACATAGATTTACTTGGTAACTCTAAATTTTAGGCTTAATTGATTTTCAAAACAGCTCATTTATTATTTGAAATCTGTATCTTTCAGCTTTTGAAGTGTATCTATATAGTCTCTCCCAATCCCTTCCATTTAAGTATTCTATCATTTCAACTTCGCTCAAAACATTTTTTCCGAAATAAGCCCTTCTGATTTCTTTCAGCACCGGGCACACGCCCAAGAAGTGGAATACATCTTCTCTCGTCCTTTGGTTGCACATTGAACACTCAACTCTTAGATCTTCTCTATGCGGCTGATAGTTGAGGTTTTGGAGCTCTCCTCTCATCCTGAAAATTGAAGATATTTTTTTCACACTAAAGTTGCTCTGGAAGTAGTTCCCATCTTCGAGGATGTGCTGCAGATTTACATATATTGATCGATGCATTGACGTACTCGCTTTCCATTGACACTCCTGCATCCAATTCTCATCCAAGCACTCCACCATTTCATACAATTGTTCCTTCCATGTACCGACGTTTTCCAAGGAAAGATTCAGTTGGACTCCACATACTAAGTTGTACCATTCTTCAAACCACAATGATTTTCGTTGTAAGGCATACAGAGCAGTTTTTTTGGGCAGTCTTTCATTTGGAAGAAGCATAACTTTTAAGACATAATCAACATGCAATTTAAACGTTTTTGTAAAGAGCTCAGGGAGCCCAGTTTCTACGTGCAGCATATAGTTCGGTGATGTTGATGGTAGACCGAAGGTTCTTTTCAGAAAGAATCTTTGAATTTGTTCCACAATATCAAACTTTTCATAACCCCATACTTGCGCACCATAAAACATGATTGACTCCATAGTGGCTTGGAATATTCTATACTTTGCACTATGTGATACACTTTTATTTCCAAGACAGCTTCTCCAGGTAGCGTTCAAGGCGTTTTTAGCCGCTGCAAGTTTCTCGCTTAGATGTTTTGCCATATTCAGGTTGCTTGCTATTGTGAATCCCAGGTATTTGTAGTGTTTCACAATTTCAATATTATTTCCATTGTAGGTCCAGTGTTCCGTCCTGGAATAACGTCCTCCACCCTTTCTAAAAATCATAGCTTTAGTTTTTTCCAAATTAACCGACAATCCCCAGAGTTGACAATATGTGTGTAGCCGGTTGATCATCATTTGTAGAGCTTCAGGAGAATTAGCAAAGATCACCAAATCATCCGCAAAAAACAACCCCTTTATTTTTGTTCCTGCAAAATCGACTCCCCCAGTTAGAGTATCAATAAGGTCATCAATATACATGATGAAGCTAATCGGACTGATGTTGCATCCTTGTTTCATGCCCATATTAGTTGAAAACCAGTCCGAAAGTCGTTCCCCGTTCCAAATGGCTGTTTTTGTGTCATCATACAAAGCTTCTAAGGCTCGTCCAAATTTATATGACACCCCTTTACTATAAAGTTTATAGAACAGCGCTGAACGACTTACTTTGTCAAATGCAGCCTGAAAGTCAATAAAGAGTGCATACAACTTTTGCTTTTTATCAATGAAAGTTTGTGCCATATTTCTTAGGACAAAAATGTGATCAATTGTGCTCCGACCGGGTCTAAATCCTGCTTGCCATTCATTTATTTTGCCATTCTGGTTTATCCATAGTAATAATCTTCTTTGAAGAATCATTGTATAGATTTTAAGTGATGCATTTAAAAAAGAGATTCCTCTATAGTTTCCCGGCTCATCAAAACTGCCTTTCTTATGAATGGGGAACAACACCGACTCTTTGAAACTTTCTGGTATATTTCCAGATTCGAAGACTTTGTTATACTGCCGTGTAAGTTCATAAATAAATTCTTCTGAAGCATACTTAAAAAATTCAGTTGGCACTCTATCTGATCCCGCGGCTCTATAATCTTTCGTTTGCGATAAAACAAATTTTACTTCTTCCATTGTGATTGTTGCATCTAAAGTTTCATTCCGATTGAAAGGTCGAGCATAATATGGAGTCACGACTTGCATATCAGCACTAAGCAAGCCTTCAAAATATGACTTCAACACATCTATACCTAGGTTGGCACTAGTTTGGTATTTATTGCCCCCATTGATTTCTCTTACATTTTTCCAGAAGTCTTTAGCATTCTTGCACAACGCCAGGTTTTGAGCTAGCTTTTCCAGGTATACTTTTTTTTTAATTTTACAAAGGGACTTAAAATTTGAGTTGGCTTCCAGGTATAAGTTTTTAAAATAAATTGATCCCGTTTTTCTATAGGTTCTAAGCAGACTAAAGGATGTATTCCTTGCAGAAGAGCAATCTTTATCAAACCATGCACTTTTACTAGCCTTCTTTTCTTCTGTTCTACGATTAACAGTTGTGTATGCGTTTTTAACAATTGCTTCCAAAGAATGCATTCCTAAGTCTCCATTTTCTTTCTCCCGTTCGACAAGTAAACTAAGAGAGTAGTTATACCTTGTTCTGATTGATTGATTCCAACGAAGTTTGGGCAGAAGTTGAAGTTCTCTAGCATCCTCCTCAATAACACCATTTATACTTATAGAGATTACAATTGGAAGATGATCAGAGAAAGGCACGACTTCTACAACCATGTCTTCCACAAAAGAACGCCAGTCTGAGCCATGTAGACAAAAATCCACTACAGAGCTACCTCTGGGACCAATGTAGGTTATCTCACCTTCTGTATCTGACTTGCTGCAACCATTCACAATCTGCAAACCGAAAGCGTCGCACATATCGAGTATTTTTTTTCCATTAGTATTTAGTACTTTGTCTTTCGACTTTCTTGAACCGAATATTTTTGAGTTTTCCTGTCCAGCTTCGACGCCCATTCTTGCATTTAGATCTCCTATCAGCATTATATTTTCTGTTCTATTTGTACTTATTAAATAATCATATACTTTCAGAAAATCAGTGTTCCAATTATTTGGATTCATATAAATCGGTACAATAAACATCTTTTTTCTTTGAATCGTTATTTCGAGGACCATACTTTCATTTTCTTCATTGGTTATAAACTTGTAATTGACGCACTTTTGAAGTGTTTTTTTAGCTCCAAAGCACAAACCACCAATACCTCTCCCTGCTGCGTGATTTTTGCTTGCATAAACCCATTTTAATTCATATTTATTTAACCTCTTTTCTATAATATCAGCCATTACTTTATCTACTATATGTGTTTCATACAAAAAAATTAGTTCATAATTATTGATAAATTCAAAAAATTCATTAAATAAAAGCTTATTTTTAAAACCGCAAATGTTATAAGATAATATTTTAATTTTTTTAGTATAATTTAAATCTAACGAATTTTCTATAGTGTCATGGCAGACGACTATTACCTATTGATTTCGAGTTCCGGTTGATGTACTTGCTAAGTGAGTTGCGAAATTCCCCGATGGTGAAGATTGAGGCGCTGCTGTCTCTACGCTGTCACTTTCAACTGTCATTCCTACCTCGTTGCTGCTGTCATCGGTGTTGTTTACAATTATTTGGTCTGCTTCAAAATGAATTCCCAATTTTTTGCCAAGAATTAAGTATCCATCACATCCACCGCTTCTCAAACCTGTCAGGAAGCTCCAAGTAAACATTATGCCTTCCACCAGCAGCTTATCATCCCTCAATGAAATCTTCAAAGCCGGAGACTTTTGTTTGATTGCATGACCCACTTGGCCAAGCTTAGCCCTCTTTTTTCTGCAATTGTATGGCAGATCCTTAAAAAGGTGAATCCCAAGTTTGAAGAGAATCCTTTCAAGGGCTTAAGCTAGATCACCTCACGCGTTACGAAATGTTGTATAGATAATGTTCTATTTAGTAGTTCGGCCATACAGAGTTGTTGATTGTGGGTTTTTAATGATTTTTTAGGGAAAGGTCATAATATTTTGCTTAAGTACATATTAGTGCTAGCCCTCAGCGTGTGCAGTTGACATAAAATAAATTGTCACCTTACAGAGAAAACTGGCAATTCCTTTTTTCATTAAAAAAATTCTCACCCAAAAGTGTTCAGAATTTTTAATTTATTCTCGTTGTTACTAAAATTAAATCAAATTGAAAATATTTTAAAGATTTTTGAGTTTAATAACCATCTATAACAATCAAAACAAATCTGAATTTAGCGGATTTTCACTCTAATCGTCTAAGCTGACGAAATATGCAAGCCTCTTCGAGCTGGAAAAATGTTTTTATTCATTCCGGTATGCTTAGGTTCATTAATGTTCTGTTATAACTCGCTGTTCCTAATTTTGTTTTATGAAATTCTGCAAATAATGAAAAAAGTGGTTTGGAAAATTTTTCATTATTTTCAGATTTTTGTTAAAGGAATTATCAAAAACAGAATTTTGAAAAGCAGAAATATGAAAAGCAGAATTATAAAAAATTTTGACCCCAACCCAATTTTTTTTAGCAATTTTACCAAATCTTATTTTTCTGAAAAACAGGTCAACAAAAATGATTTTGGTTTTCTTGAAAACTTTGTGATTGATTTTAATCAAAAATTAAAAAGAAAAAGTTCAAAAAGTACATTTTCTTTGAAAACATTTTAATGGGAGTAAGTGTTTTCTTTTTATTGAATGGTTGTTTTGTATATACCCGCCGTAATAGCTGCAAAGTTCTTAAGAACACCATAATATTTTGAATATTCAATCATTATTTTCTTACTTTCTACCCTTGTACCTATCTATTGTTCAAAAAAATTTTGGTGTAATAATTTTTTGTTTACGACCAAACTTTTGGTTTCAGTACCAACCCGGACAGAATTTTCTAGGGACGCTAAAATTTAATAACTATGTGAACAGCAGGGTACCTTCGGTAATCAGCAATATAGCGTAGCCTTTCTGATCACGTAAACTCCCGCCTGGATTGCAAATTCAGTAATTCACATGAATACATTTGCTGAGGGCGGAAAGATTTTACCGTCAACACCTATTAGTTATTTAATTTCTCCGCCCCTTTATAGTGCCCCCCCCCCCCCCCATAAAGTGCCGCCTGGGGCGGACCACATGGTTAGCTCTATCCCAATGCAGGTTTCGTTGTTTATCAATTGCAACAGCGACTAGCATTTTTATTAACACACACAAGCTTGCTATTGTTCAGTCGGTTTCTTTCTTATCATTCTTTTACAGTAAAAATGTGAAGTCAGTGAGATACCATTTCAGTAAAAAAAAAAACTAAATTTAAAAACAAATCCCGAGAACACCCTACTACTGGTATGTAAAAGCCAATTCATTTTATTATAAATTTTTAGACTTAAAATTAAAAAAAAATACCTCATTCCCTTTTACATCCCCATTAATATAAAATTTAATGTTAATTTTGATTCGGGAAGTAAATTTTTATTTCTTTACCGCCCTTCAATAACTTTAAATAACTTTTAAAATATCTGAATCTGAGGCCTTCCAAACCAATTTTCCCCCTCAAGGAAAAAGAACGAAAAATATATCCAACAATCTAAACATAATCATAATTTATATTATATTCCAACTTTTTCATTATAGAAAATAACAAAAACAAAATAAAAACAAGAAAATATCCAACGAGTGCTTCTTGGAATTGGGATGATTTAAAATAACATTTTCGTTTCGTTAAAACAATTTAGCCAACAGTAAATTTCAAACTTGAAAATATTCCATTTTACTATGTTGTAAGAAATTCAAAATTAACGGATATCTGTCCGAAGTTTTCACGTTTTCTAAAACAAACAAAGAAAAACTTATACCCCATATCTCTATCTCTCTATAGTATACGATGACTATACCCCCAAGGATATCCTTACAACAATAGTAAAAATATAGCGAAAAAGTTTAACTTGAAGTTATATTTTGTTTTATATTTTTTTTTCTGTGCTGTTGAAGGGAGCAATAAGAAAAATAAGAAGAAAGAAAAAAAAATAAGAGGAGCTTGTTTCAAATAAAAACAAAAGTTAACTATGTGCATAGTTGGTTGGAAATGAAAACTTATAACTCCCATTATTTATTTTCCTTTTAGTTTCAGGTTTTCTTTACTGCACTTTCATACAAGGACGATTATTCGTACCAACCGATGTGCTCCCTGCTGATATGTGAGCTAAAAGTTTGGATAAAGTTCAGAAAGCAAATATATATCCTGCCTTATCCCGCTTTATTGGGGGAGAGAGTGAAGGGGGTGGGGTTATAATATCAATTTTTTCCCATTTTTTTTCTTTCAGTTGTGTCAAGCTCTTTAGGTCGCCCTTGGAGCGATGCGATGGTGGTGTGTATAGCTTTCTTCACGCCCCATGATTATTCGTTTTATTGTTTAAGGATAGTTTTGGTAAGCTCCTTAAGTGGAACATATCCGCCATTTGCCTTATTCTTGCAATGTAAACCAGAGATAGCGGGGGTACCTACTATCCATTGCATACTTTTGGTTTATCTTTATGCTTCACTCACCTGTGGCTAGTTGAACAGGGGATATCCTGTTATATTTTTGGTTCCCCTCTCCTGATGTGTGGATGAAAAGTTTTTCAATATTTTTTCATGAGCGACAGGATATCTTTCGAATTTTATTTTATTTTTTGTGTTTTTCTTTTCAAAAGTTATCACCCGTTACCCTGTTATCAATTTGAAGAGTATCCTGCCTGAGTCAAACATATAACAGTTTTACTTTATTGATAGAAGCAGGTTCCTTCTCCCTTTTGTGTATTGTATTGGCCAATATCTGCAACGGAAAAGAATTATAAAATAAAAAGAAAACCAGAACTATTAGGTATGTGTGTTTATTGTCCTTTTTATTTGTTTTCAATCTTTGGAAATTTGCCAAATGGGAGAAAAGATAATGTCAGGATAACGAATATAAATATTTTTCATTTATTTTTACCAGTCTCCATAGTATCCAAGCTTTCATATGTATGTATGTATGGAGGCTTGGAAGTAAAGGAATTTAACAAACAAGAAAATCTATAAGGACAAATTTGCTCATATTAATATTGAGATTCTTTTATTTTTAAGGATATTGGGATCGAGGACAAATAAAAATGAGATAGGATGTTGTAATTTTTTTTTGTGGCTAAGCCAATTTTGGGAGGGATGTTTTTTTTAAGTTGGTCTGGTCTTTTCTCATATATAAAAAATATCATGTTATTTATGGTTTTTTCTTTTTGTTGTAGTGATTTAAAAAAAAAAAAAAGAATTTGACAAAAAGAAAATAATACTAAAAATTAATGAAATTTTCAATATTTTTTAAAGAATGGGGAGTTAAAGAATATTGATTTTTCTGTCAATATTCTTGGACCTTGGAAGTTATGCCAAATAGGTTTGGAAGGACCAAACCTAGAAGTAAATCACTGGTTCACTGTTATCGACAGAAATTTATTTGTGAAGTAGGAACCTACGAGTGGTATCTAAAAATCAGATACATTTTGAAGAATATGTTATTAAATTACAAAACAACGTCTCGTCCATATATACAAATTAAAATAAAATTATTAAAAATGAATACAAAAAATGCTATTGTGTGATTAATTTATACGATTCTTGTAAGCTGTGTATTTTAAATTTAAAGCTGATATGAAATATAAAAAAATTTAAAAACAAACCCATATGAACTTATTGACTCCACCTTACTGTATAATAATGTTAGCAAATGTTTTAGAAATGGTCATATTGTTTTTTATACAAGAATTATGAATTTTACTAAGCACAGTTACCATGCGAAAAAAAAAATTAAAATTTTCAAAACAATTTTCCACCTATTCTGCGCATCAAGTTGAATACTATTCAAAGCGACAAACGTTTGCCTTGGCTTAAGCCACCCATTGATCCATTAATTTACCCTTACTTAATAATCTAGGCTTAAAAATGGAAAATAATTATTTTTGGATGCGAAAACTATTTGCATGTAAATAATGCCTTAAGGTAAATATATATTCTTTTTTTTAGTGTAAACTATGTCTGCTATGCTTGACATTTCTACTTCCGATTTTTTCTTTAAAAAATTGTCTCTTTTTCGTTTTTGTAGTCTGTTCTTCTGAATGGCAACCCTTTTTATTGTTTTTGGTTATTACTTGGTGCACGGAATAATTTTTGTTTGGCTTGTCCGAGGTATTGCTACCGTTCTTATAAAGATAATTGGTAGAAAGTGAGTATTATTGCAAGAAATTATTTAATTAAAGTTTAATAAAGACTTAAATGCCAAGGTTCTGACATCCACGGTACTGACATTTAGACAGTTTATGTAACCTCTATTCTCTATGCTAATGAGAAAAATAATTTCCAGGAAAATTTTAACAAAAGGAATACAAAATTCTGATAATTAACCCAAGACATGTTATAACATGCTCAAAAATACTACCGCGGTACTGACAAATAAATAAATGACACACTTTATTCGAATGAAAACATATCACTCTTAAAGTAAAACAACGTACAAGAAATAAAGTGACTGTTGTTAACTATGCATAAATAATGTTTCATTTAGAAAACCATCATACAAACGTCTTAATACTAAAACAATATGGCGGCAAAGTCCACATTGACGTATTTTTTTGCATCTACGCAAACATTTGCGCCGAATATGGCACACAACGCAAATTTTTATTGTTGGAACGCGACTTAAGATTTTGGAAGCTTGATTTTCATTTTTCTTTAGCTAGCAGAAACCTTGAATATACAAAAACCGCTAGAGCTACATATGAATGGTTCACAAAACTAATTATAAATTTGACTCCGCCAAAAAGTATCCCTCAAGATAAAGAACTGGTACCCTTTGCCCACGTCTCTTCGAAGGGCGCACGCAGGATTTCGATTAGGGAGGAGCAAACACATTCAAAAAATAGTTTTATTAAAGAAATCTTGTTTTCAGAAGAAGATAAATTGAATAATGTATGAAATATATTCTTTTTAGGGAGGAGGCAAGCGCCCCTAGCAGCCCCCCTTGCAAACACCCTTGTAATTTTTCGTTCCTAAAAATTAATTGAAATGAAATAGAAGTAATTTGTATTGGTGTATTTGTCAAAGAAAACACATAATGAAGTCAAATTCAAAAACATACAAAGTATAAAATATTAAAAAAAAAACTTGATAAATGAAAAAAAAAACGTAAGCTTTATTTTGAATAACTGTCGCAGACGTTTGAGCAAGCTCCAGGCCAGATCATTTTTAAATTACAGCTTGAATTCCCTCCTAAGAAGAGGGCAAATTGCGACACTGATCTAAGAGAATCTTGTAATCCAAAATGGACCAAAGGTTCTCAGTGGGGCTAAGGTTAGAGGATTGAGGTGGCCATTCTATTCTACATACACATTGTTTTGAACAACAAACTGTTAAGGTAATTTGCTTGTATATTTTGGGTCGTTATCTTGTTTGCAAATATATCTTTCCAAAGATATTTTCGGAGCAGAAGATGCTAAGTTTTCTCTTACACATGGCCGTGTCTTGAGGGTGGGCCATGGGGCAGTTACCCCAGGCGCCTTGCGGCGAAATCATTCCAATTCCGTGAAAAGTGCCACAATGTCGTGAAGGACACCACTTGGTGAACTTATGTATAAAAACTACAAATTTTAATTGAAAAATTATTATTGCTTTTCTACTGAAATGGATTCGAAATAGAGTGGGAACGATACGACTCAATAAAGTCGATTTTTATAATCTCTATGAAAAGAATTCTATACTGGTTAAAAGACTGACTGATCCAAAAGTAGACGAAATTTCACCAAAATTTCGACAATAAACCATGCAGTTCCATTACACTTTGTTTTAATTTGTAAAAGTTATTCCAAATAAAAAAAAAACTATGGTCAAAAACGGGAGATTTTTTAATTTATTTCCAAAAGTTGAGCTGATAGCAAAAAATAAATTTCAGATTTGAAATTTACACTAAAAACTCTTTTTAGAACATATTTTACCTGAGCAGAAAGAATTGAAAAGGCATTTTGATCCCAAATTAATACAAAAACTGGTAATTTAACATTCAAAACGTAGCAATTTACAAAATTTGTTTCTTCGTGATTTGCAATTAAAGTCCATGATTCAAGCTTGTACTTTTCTTAGCAAAATACAACTTTTTGGTGTTATTTACTCTCTAAAAGAATAATTTCGAAAAATTTGCGATTAATATTTAGTAATTTACATTGCACAATCACTGATTTACGTTTTTTCTGTCACAATTTTCAACTCCATGAGAATAGTTGCAAATCAACAACAAAAAATTCCTAAATCACGACTTTTTGTCGCAATTTACTTCTCGAAGACATAAAGCACCACGACATGGCATGGATCTAATCATAAATGTTTGACACCAACGCAACGGTCTGTAATGCAAATTGGCCTAGTGGTTGCATGCTCGCTCCGCAACTGGAGGGTTGCAAGTTCAAATCCAAGTAGTGTCAATATAAAGTATTTATTTCAAAATAAAATAAATTAAATGCGTATACCTGCAAATTGAATAAAAGTGGTGATCACAAATCTTTTTTGCAAATTTACAAATTGTGCAATTGAGGAATAATTGGATCAAATTGCGTTGTTCACAATTTTTATTTTCTCTCGATAGCATAATTGATACTTAAAGAGTGTTGATTTACGATTTTTGAGTATCAATATCTTCATTTTGTTCTGGTTTGCAAATTGCAAGCAAATGGTCGTAAATTGCGAAATCTCGAGCCAAATCGGGATTCATTTTTCGTAATTTGCAGCTCATTTTTCGTGATCTGATCCAAGAATTCTTTCCGTGTGCTCCTGTCGAAAACGACGTAAGCCAAAAAGAAAGCATTTTTAAAATTATATGAAGTCAGATGAGGACCTGATTTTGTAGACCTTCCATCGAAATCATGTGTATGTTCAAGTTGTGTATAATCAAGAGAACAAACCTTTAGTCATTTCTTCTTGCGATATATGTACATACTAAAGGGCAAGTTTTTGGATTTGTGCAAAAAAATCGAGATAACTATCAAATTAATTAATTATTCTTAACTACTGTGAATCAAGTGTGTGAATTCGTTTAAATAAGAATAACATCTTTCGTTTAAATTAATAACTTTTGAGATTGCTATCGGTTTTGTGCATTAATTGTGTTTTATTTTCACGTAATTTGTTGGACCTTTGAGTGATTTAAATTGTTTGACATTTAATTTTTTTGTATTAAACTCAATCTCTCATTTTCAATACAATCTCTAGTGTGAGTGTTAATAAGTGAATAGAACATATAGCAATACAAATCGTTGCATCCCTTAAGGACCTAATAGTGACTTATAAAAATCGTTGCATATTTCTAGGTGTTCTAAAAAATATCTTTACTTGCCCCTTAAGAACATATTCTAAGGCGAACTTACATAATCTAAATTCAGTGCTGATACTTTTTAATATGGCTTGTTTGGTTTGCTCCATTGATATACTACCCAACGAAAAATCTATCTTGTGTTGTGGTATTTGCAAATCTACAATTCATGTAAGTTGTGGAAAAGTTGATTCCAAGACATTTGATAAGATTAGAAGTTTCCCTAATTTTCACTATTTTTGTGATAAATGTAATTTTAATGATGTTGTTTTACTTCGTACAAAAGTTGAGGAGAACAGTATTAGGCTAACCGAAATTCAAAATTCCTTGAATGAGATTAAAACATTGGTTTCGGGTTTGGTCAAAGTGCCCCCTGTGACGAGAAGTAATAAAAGAAAAGCTGAAAATTCATCTGAAAATTCATCTGAATCTTTGAATAAAAAGCAGCATCTAGTTAAGAAGAGTACAATAAAGGAAACCTCCAAGGACCGACCGTCAACCGAAATAATAGTTGTAGACGATGGTGAAAAACAGGCATTGATTGAAAATGAGAGTAATGCTGGTGCAGAATCAATGGAAATAGAGCTGGAAAGTGAGGCAGAAAAATTAAAACCACTTGATACTCCTGTGTGCTCTAAATCAATTTCCAATGATCTGTTACTAAACCATCTAGTGTACCCTTGTTACTCAAAGCTATACCTCCACCTAAAATGCTGTTTTTGTCTCGGTTAGAGTCTTCGACTACCATTGAGGATGTGTTAAACTATATTAAAATTAAATCGGGTCTTGAAAGCACGGACGGAATCAACATTTTAAAATACGAATTTAATAGTGCTCGAGAGATCTCGTCATTTAAATTAACAGTGCCACATTACTTATTTAATGCTGTTATCAATAAGAATTTTTGGCCTGAACATGTTTTTATTCGTGAATTTGAATACCGTCCTCGTAAATCTGTAAAATTGAATCAACCTATAGCTGTTGCATCTACCCATGCAAAAAACGACTAAAATCGAAAAACTTATTAAACATATTCTACCATAACACTAGTGGCATGAAATCTAAGCTTATTGACTTATATAAAAAATCTTTTTGTACTGACTATGATGTGATTATTTTATCTGAAACGTGGCTAAATGATTCGATTTTTGACAATGAAATATTGTGCAGTGACTTTAATATCTATCGTTGTGATAGAAACGTCATAAATAGTAACTCGTCTGTTGGTGGTGGAGTTCTTATTGCAATACGCTCATGTTTTCATTCAAAAAGTGTAACTCTTTTAAAGTTTACCTCAATTGAATTCCTATGTGTTGAAGCAATTATAATGAAACGTCAATTTGTGTTTACATGTTCTTACATTCCTCCGCTTTCATCTAAAAATATGTACAATCTGCACGCTAATGCTATATCTTTGGCAAGTGAAAAGTTTCCTTCAGCAAACTGCTTTGTCCTCGGAGACTTTAATTTGTCCAACGTTAATTGGATGTCTGACCCTGAGGGAGGATCTTTTTTATCGCCTCTTTTCCCTGTAGATTTAAGAGATAATGCTCCGGTAACTGAAACTCATTTCACTGATGAATGTGCTAGTATTGGTCTATATCAAACGAACCATGTTCTTAACTCTAACGGTAAGGTTTTGGACTTGGTCTTTACAGATGTTCCAGAATTTACTTCGATTTCTGCAGCCGATAATTTTTTATTTGAAAACTCTCTTCATCATTCTGCCATTGATGTTAAATTTTATATCGATGGACCTTTAGAAGATTCTTACTATAAGGAAAAAGTACCAGATTTTCGAAAAATCAATGACATCCGTTTTCTAAGCCTTCTGGAGAATTACAACTGGAATACTATTTGCGAAGAGACTGATGTTGAGCGCAGCTGTACCTTATTTTACTCTGTGATAAAAAACTGTCTGTCCTTATGTGTTCCTTTAAAAAATATACCTGCTGAATCTGGAAGCCCAAAATGGTTTACCAGAGAAATAAAACGATTGCGAAATATTAAAACTAAACTATACAGGTCATATTTATCATCAAAATCAGATGCTGACTATATAAAATATTCTTCTGCTAGGAGACAGCTTCATGCTAAAACTAAGTTAAGTTATCAATTGTACCTGAATAATGTGAAGAACGGAATTCGTGATGATCCTAAGAAATTTTGGGACTTTGTAAACACCAAAAGGAAGGCAAATAACTTCCCAGCTGTGATGAATTATCAAAACTGCTCTTCAAATGATGCTGCAACTATATGTGATATGTTTTCGAACTTCTTCCAAAGCGTTTATAAAAAACCTACCAACTGTGATAATACCTGTGATAATACCTGTGATAATACCTATGATAAAACCTGTGATAGTACCTGTAATAATACCTGTGATAACACCTATGATAACATCTGTGATAATAACTGTGATAACATTGAAACATATTTAAAAACAATATTAAATTTTTCACATCTTGACGTTGCTAGACCAGTAATTGACGAAAATGATATTAAAACCCATGTCTCCAAGCTTAAAGATTCATCGTCCTATGGTCCTGATGAAATACCAGCCTTTATTGTTAAACGTCATATTTCTGTTTTGGCTCGTCCTCTGTGTTATCTTTTTAATCTATCAATTCAAACAGGTATTTTCCCAAACGTATGGAAGTCCTCATTTATTATGCCACTTTTTAAAAACGGAAACAAGTGTAATATATCAAACTATAGAGGCATTGCTAAGTTGTCGTGCATTCCAAAATTATTTGAAAAGATTATCCTAGAAACGATTGAAAAAAGATATAAAAATGTTATTTCGCCACATCAACATGGATTTATGAAGGGTAAATCCACCGCAACCAACTTGATGGAGTTTTGCTCAGATGTCCTTGTTAAAAACCAAAATGGATTTCAAACTGACGTCGCCTATTTGGATTTCGCCAAAGCATTTGACCGTGTGAACCATATCTTACTTATCAAAAAACTAATGGCCATTGGGCTCCCAAGTTGGTTTTTAGTTTGGCTGAAGTCATATTTATGTGGCAGATCGCAGTTTGTTTATTTTAAAAACAAAACATCAAAAAGAATAATGGTTCATTCAGGCGTCCCTCAAGGAAGTCATTTAGGTCCATTTTTATTTTTATTATTTATTAATGACTTAAAAAATGCAATTAAACACTCAGATCTTCTTCTGTTTGCCGACGATGCTAAGCTCCGTCTGTCTTACAAAAACAATATTGACTGTGACTTATTGCAAGCAGATTTGAATAGTGTTTCCCTCTGGTGTAATGTCAATGACATGGAACTAAATGTATCAAAGTGCAAGTGTATGACTTTTACTCGCAAACGTGCGCCCCTTTTAAATGTCTATTTTTTATGTAATCAACCACTACAAAGAGTGGATAATTTTTGTGATCTTGGAGTAATAATGGACTCAAAATTAGACTTTAATAAGCATATTGACCTTATAATTAATAAAGCAAAATGCAGATTAGGTTTCGTATGCCGGTTTTCAAAAGAGTTTCGTGATCCATACATCTTAAAGACTTTATACTGCTCTCTTGTGCGATCGATCATCGAATATTGTAGCTGTGTATGGTGTCCGAGTTACCAAACCAACATTGATCGACTGGAATCTGTGCAAAAACGATTTCTTCTATATGCACTTAGCTATCTTCCATGGAACATAAACTCACATCTACCACCGTACAACGACCGTCTGGCCTTAATTAATTTGCCATCACTGGCTCATAGAAGAACAGTCTCAAAAATTGTATTTATTTATGAAGTTTTAATGGGAAAAATTGATTCCGAGTATTTATTATCTCAACTCAACTTAAATACTTATCCCCGATCTTTAAGATCTATAGATTTTTTGCATGAAAGATTTAATAGAACAAATTATGGAACTCATGAACCTTTGTTTGCTGCATGTACAGCTTTTAATAAATATTTTAATGTTATTGATTTTAATGTATCAAAATATTGTTTAAAAAAAGATTTATATAGAATTTTACAATCTCAAAGCTAATAACATGTGAATTTGTAGCTAAATAAATAAATAAATAAATATGACATTACGATGATAGAGAACACGAAAAAAGTGGGTGGTAAAATTCTGTCTGTCTGTTGGTATCTACAATCAAAATCAATGATGCGATCTTCTTCCAATTTTGAACTTAAGACTTTTTGGTGATTTTCCAGAAAGAAAATTTAATTTTTCTTAGCACTTGCAATACAACCGTTAAGGAGAAGCTTATGTATCTCAAAAACAGCTCCAATGATTTTATTAATACAAATATGTAAGTGTATAATTCTAGGTATGGTGTACTTTTTGGTAAAAATAAAACATTATCAAAAGCCACTAAAACAGTGGAATATTATTTTTAATTTTCTTTAAAATCATAACTACCAAAAACTGTTACTAACGGTACCTTTCATATAACGTTCTTTTTTTAGTTTCAATTTTCTCATTAGCAGCTTAACGGATTTTAATCAAAATTTTGATCAAAAAGCTCCTTTGAAATTTTAATGATCCTGCATATCAATATTTAAAAAAAAAATACATTTTGGATGAAAAAAAAAAAAAAAATGTTTACGATTCAATTCCAAACGGGTTGATGAATATATTTGAAACTAGGATTTTAAATGTTTAAATAAGTACTCAAAATTGAAATACCAATTTTTTCTTATAAACATTACTAAATGTATTTATATAAAAAATTAGTTTTTAAAAAAACCACTCCAACGATTTTAAAATTTCTTTTTTCATATGTTCATATTTTTACAAATAATCAAAGGGAATAGGTACATACTTGTTTTTGAGCTCTGCGTTATTTAACGGGTTGTTTATACAACTAAAGGAAAGCATATTTCAAAAGTTATTAAGTTCCAAGCAACTCGAACATAAGAGCAACTACTCACGATCCAGTCGTGCAAATGGCCCAAATAAGGTGCCAAGGACTTGTTTTGTGACCTTGAAATGAACTTTAAAAATTCATATAAAAAAAAATTATGGCTGACCAATTACTAAAAAATTGAACTTTCATCATGATCTAGAGATCTTTCGGATGATATATACATTTTTTGCAAACTTCCCACAAATGTGGTGCCAGAAATCGCAGGTGACCTTGCGAGACTTTAAGCCTTGATTTCAAGTTATATAGGGATAATCAATTTCTAGGACTAATTGACTTTTTCTGAACAATTAAATGGCATTTTCTTTTTCAAATTTTCCATATATGAGACGCCAAAGGTCCAACGCCACAGCCTGAGGCAAATCCAACAGGCTGTTGGAGTTACCCCTTCTTTGTTAAATTACCAAAAATGGTGCTTAGAGGAGTTTATATCCTTTGCTCATCTGAATTAAAAATAATTTACGAGTAATTTGAAGTTTTTTTTTTTCAAATTTCTCCTTTGTGATACTACCTTGACCAAATTCTATCATATTAATATTAAGAGCCTAATAAAGTTTGCATTAAAGACATACACACAAAGAAACATTAACAAAAAAAACACTATTTCACTCAAATTTCATTCCAAATGATTCCATCATCATTCTTGCATCAAAATGCAATCAAAAAGTAATCGTTGTTATATACCGATGTTCAATTTGAATGCATTTCAATTCATTGAACTTAATTTCTTCAAAATTCCTCCTCTCTTTTTGTTTGGGTGGTTTGGTCTGGCATAGGTGTAGGGGTTCTTTTGCGTTGCACTTTGAATTGTCTATCAGGATGTTCGACACGATGATATCCTTTATATTTTTGATCACTGAATTGCATGCACAAAAGCACACACACACATTCTATACAATATCAGAATCATGCAGACATCTTATGTTTATTTAAAAAAAAAAATAGAATAAAAAAGAAACATAACCGGGGTGTTGAAAGTTTCTTTCATTGCTAAAGTGCTTTCGCCTCCTCTTGTTTCGTTTGTTCAACCATTTTTCCAATACGGAATTTCACACAAAACAAAAAGAAAAACTATCTTGCAAGTGAATCCTTTCTTCAAGATTGCTTCCTTTCAATTGTTATCCATGTTTTTTTTTTGTATCATTTTTCGATTTTTGTATTTTTTGTCGAATTTTTGCAAAAATTCTACCGAAGCCTTTCTTCACACTTGACAAGGCATTGAAATATCCTTATATCGTTGCATTTACCCAGGACCACTACACAACACACCATATACCACAATGCACTTTGACATAGCCATGCACAGACAAAAGGATGTTTTATTTTTGTATACAAAAGCAACACTATGAAGAAATTTTCTGGAAGATTGCAATTTCCTTTCTTTCAAATTCTTTATTTTTCGTCTATTTTATATTTTTTGTCATCGACTATAAATGTGGATTACCGTCTGGTGTTTCAAACGAGTTTAAACATATTATATCCTTATTTTTTGTTCTTCCTCAAAAACCACATCATTGTCGTCCCTGATCAATTTCTTTAATTAAATCCGTCAATTTTCAAAGTTTATTCGTGCATAGTCCTTTGGGAAAATTTAAAGAAAATCTAAAATAAATACAGAAGTCCTGATGATGTGTTTTTCTTTCTTTCTATTTTTTTTTTTTTGTATTTCCACACACATGGTTTAGCAGAGAACGAGACAAGAGAACTCCTTGAGCTTCAACATCAGCACAGCATCAATATACTGATCGATAAATGATGAGGAGTGTTTGAAATTGCAATTTTATAATTGAAATATTTCAAAGCTTTGCCAAAGCGAATGCAACCTCTGCCTTTTTTCTCTCTCTCTCTGTCGTCATTGGTGTCGTTGACGTCGTCATACCTATTCTGAGTTTTTATTGGCGGTGGCAGCGGACAGGATGCTCATTGTTTTTAAATTTGTGTGAGTTTTATTTTTTTTTTTGTAGCTTATATCAAAGGATCAATATAAGGTAGCAATACTTTACTTCAAAGACATGTCGTTCAAAAAGATTGCGAATTGATGATTAATTGCAATTTGAACGTTATACCTACCTACCTACTCTGTGTTACTTTATAGGTTTCATGTTCAATATCCTTCCAAAGGATGCAATGTATAGTAATAGTAAAGGAAAAAAAAAAAACGAAACATGGTCGAAGAAAAATCCTAATGCCAGTTGGAAAATTGATGACGACCTCAGGTTTTCATTTATTTTCTCAACACTCTTGAGGATCTACACTATATTGCTTTTCCTTGATGGTGTTTTTTTTTTTTTTGTATTCTACTATTTTTTAAATATAAGTTTGTGTAGATATATTCCTGTTTCTATAGCTGTCGGTACTGAAACACATATACATAGTGTGCCATATAGAAGAGAAACGTATTGTTGTTGTCAGCATTATCCTTTCCTCGCGAATACTCAATGTTTTCCTTTTTTTTACTATATTTTTTTTTTTTTGCAAGCTGGAATTTTTCGTTTCTTCCTGGTGGTGAAAGAAAGCACTTTGAACAATTAAAAATATTCGAAACAGTTGTGCTGTCAGTGTGTATCTTTTATATAGAGAATGAACACAGGACGAAAAAAAACGAAGTCTTAGCATATTGTGCTATATTGGTGTATGGCAATGTATCGATAAATTCAACCTGGTGGCGATGGTTGGTGTCAGAACAATATTAATTCCGCAGGTTTATCTACAATAAAGGATCTATTTTGAGGAAATACCACCACGAGAATAAAGTATTGATTTTATTTTTCCTTAATGGATAGTGGAAATTCTATTTTAATTTTTGTCTTTCTTTCTTGTTTTGTCTCTCTCTATTTTTTTTTTTTGTTTATTTAAATTGATTTAGATTGGCTTAACCTGGAATTGAATATTTAAATTAAATTTTAAGATTGAATTTGAATCAAATTATGGAGATATTTGAATCAATCTAGAATAAAATTCGTTGGATTATTTTCTATAACGGTTGCCATTCTTATTTCATTTATTTCTTGGCAAAATCTGGCTTGCCAAAATCAAAGTCGACCCTTTAATTTGGATATATATTTCGTCGGTCCAAAGTTAGAACTCACTAAGTGCAGCATAAAATTTTCAAGAAAATGGGAATTAAATGAATTTTCTTAATCAAAAAAGTCAAATTTTGCATGGTTTTGATAAAGACACTTAAAGGAAAGCCCAAGATTTTAATTTAAAAATTTGCGGAACGTGACTTTTCAGATTTAAAAAGTATGTTCCAATTTAATTTCCTTCAAAAGTGTATGAGTAATTTTTTAGTTAGTGAGTTTGACCTTCGAAACTAAGCTAGCGAGTCCTTGAATGTTTCACAATACCGAATATCTTACTTTGTTTTAAAATACTCTTGAGGGCTTCCGAAGGAGATATTGCACTTTATTGAATTATTTATTTTCATATTATTCATTGATACGGTGGTGTCTCAATTTTCTCTTTTACCTAATAACTCGTTTTTGATTTAAAAAAATTGGAGATATTACAATTTTTGTTTGTTAACTGAGCGGCCACATTTGTAATATTTATTTTTATAAATTTCACATGTACTTGGGCATCGAAATTTTTGCCAATTGATATACGTCCTTTTTGATCCAGAAAAGCTTGAATTAGGGCTAATTTGTTCCAGTTTTTTTTTTTGGGAAATATACATAAGGTTAAAAAAGAAACCCTTATTTTGATATAAAGACTAGGAAGCTAAGCTTTGTGGACTATTTCCAATTTCGAATAACTCGTTTCTTAATTAAACTCTCTGGGTAGCTTGAATTTAAAGATAATTTAATTTTTCTTGATTAATGGGGCTCAAATCATAGAAACATTTATTTTTATATACCCATTATTACGTAAGGGTTTCTCAATTTCGTCATATTACGAATATCTCGATTTTAATAAATGTAAATCTCTCTTGAGTGCTTGAAAGTGGAAACATAACACGTCTTATTTGTGCATCGGGTTGTTTTCTTTGCAACAAAAATGTTCCATATATATTGTGTTTCTCATTTAAACTCTATTGCGAATACCTCGTTTTTAGCGAAGACACTGTTAAGGTCTTGAAATTGGAGATATTGAACTTTTATCTGGGGAATCAGTTGAGTTCCTCTAAGACGATTCCTTTTATACAAAATTTCGGTGTGTTAGAATATTTGTACATATATGGTCAATTAGCCAATATCTCGTTTAAGATTTTATACACTTGGAAGACTTGTTGTAGAAAGGTTATAGTTATTTAACTTTTAGCTATGCACGTATAACATGTTCATTTTAATGACATTCACTTTAGTATGCAGAACAAATTAGCAAACTTGGATGTATTTAGATTGATCCTAATTGGGAATGCCTCTTTTTTTTTAAAGTGAGAGCTTAACTTTGGAGATATTGCACTTTTGTGTATTTTATAAGGCTTTGTTTGAAACTTTTATTTGAAATTTGTATATAAATGTATGCTAGGATCTCTCAATTATTACCAGTTTCAAATATCTCGCTGTTGCGTAGATTTGGAGGTAAGGCACAGTTTCTATTCTTATTATGTTTTTATTATTATAAACTATAACTATGGAAAGCTATCTTTCGGAATTAATAAAATTTTCCATACTGTCCCATCTCTAAATGAAAAAAAGAGAAGTTTGTCTTGAATGAACTTTCAATGCTCTGTTCAACTGTACTGGCACTAAAGTAAAAGGGTGATTACTACCGAAACTACAGAGAAAATTATGGAAAGTGGATCATTTTGGCCCATCAAAAAGGCCCGGCCATGGGGTGTTACATAAAAGTTGAAAGTTTTTAACTGAATACTTCAAAAAGCTACTGAGTATGATGGTTATGTTAGGTTTGGTTGAAGTGGCTGTCAGTCACGGAAACTGACACACTTAGACCAATAGTTGGTCCATTGTGATACCACATGAATCTGGAAAGTCTTTTTCTCTATTCGGTGAACCATTTGGAGCTATGTCTACGTTAATTAAATTACTAGGATCATTGAAGTAGAAATCTCCATGATGGAGTTTTTGCTTATGAGATAGAGCCGGACACGTGCATAGAAGATGAGGAATCGAGTCTACCTCTTCCTCGTCCAAAGAGCTTCCACAAAAATCAATAGAGAATACGCTCAAACGCTTATGACACCTATCATGGAGCTAATGTGCAATCTACTCAGAGATATCGAACACTAAAATCTCTATAAATCCATTACTGGCCAGATTTGTTTTGTTGCCAAGCAAGTTGTGATATTGTTCTACCTGAGGTTTGTCCTCTCTAAAGCATCTTGTTTCAGCATAAGTTTGCATGTAGAGATGAGAATACTTATATCTGCCTTACTAGGTAGAAGAGGTAGAGTTGTTCCATATTTAGCGAGTTCATCGGACTGTCTAATGTCCCAACACAGGTGAAAGTTAAACTGCTGCGCCATCTCCAGCAGAGATGAACGGCAATTTAGGGCTGTTAAAGAGATATTAGAGACCAATTCCAGAGATCGTATAGGTGCTTGACTATCAGAGAGGATGCGGATATATGTGGTAGATAACACGTTTCCTTTGAGCCAAAATTAGGCTTCTTTGATCGCCATAAGTTCCGCCTGGAACACGCTACAATTGTAAGAAAGATGGATGGAGAGACTTAATTTTAGTCTTTCCGAGTACACAGTACCACCCACCTCGTCATCATTTTTCGATCCGTTGGTGTAAAAATGGATTGATTTATCTTCCAAGAGAGCCCTATCCTCCCAGAGAACTCTAGAAGGATTGCTGACTTGAAAGTTTGGGATTGATCCGAATGAATTTAGAATGATGGAATGGCTAATATTATTGTTGGTCTAATGTGAGGAAGCTTTTAGGCGAATAGCTGTATTTGCAGCCACTTGTTTGTTGACAATATTGAGGTGTGTTAGATGGAGCAGAACGTCTAGAGTGGCGGAAGGTGTCGTACGAAGTGCTCCACTTATGCACAATCATCAGGCATAGCGGTAGACTTTTGCTTAATTTTTCGAAATTTACCGCTTTATCTAGAACAGTCCACCATATTGTCACTCCGTAAGTGAGGATTGGTCTAATCACCGGAGTATATACCCAGTGACAGTGAGTGGTACGCGGTTGAAAGCCACATTTGCTCCCAACGGCTTTTTTGCATGAGACAATTCCCACTGTGGCCATTTTGACTCTTTCTTGTATATTAGGTTTCCAGCTTAACTTTTATCCAAAATAGGACCCAAATATTTTGCTTGATCAGTGAATGTTAGTTGATAGTACATTTAATAGAAGGAGGATCAACATGAGGGATTTTATATTTCCTTGAGAATAGAACAAGTTTTGTTTTATGAGCGTTGACACCCAGACCACACCGGTCAGCCCAGTTGGTAAGCTTATTTAAAGAGTTTGTAAGAGTTCTTTTAAGACAGTAGGATGCTTTCCTGCAATTACGGTAGTAGCAACATGGTCCGCATAGGCGATCACTCTGTTACTCTCCACTTCCGACATGTAGCTCATTTACTACCAAGTTCAAGAGAAGGGGAGATAGGACACCGCCTTGCGGCTTACCTCTAGACAGACCTTCTTGCAGAAAATCCACCCAGTTTTGAATTGATAACCCTGCTAGTCAGCATTTGATTAATCAATTCACCAAGCGTACCATCTACCTTCAAAGATATCAGTGCACTCCATTAGTTTTTTTTTTTCCAAGGACAGTTGATCGAAGATCATAACCATACGATTGTTCACATTCCCGAAATTTGGCTGCCATCTTCGCGTTTTAGTTTTTTTTGTCAAATATCTCGGTTCTTAGTAGCCCTACAAAAAAGTGTGTCAGCCTAAAATGTGGAAAGCTAAATTTCCTACATTTGATGCGAATAATAATTTTTTGATGTGGTTAATATTTAAAAAGCTACAGGCCAATAAAGTTAAAAAACAAAAATCTATGATTACTGTTGTCAAAAAACGTCCTTGAAAGTAAGCCATAGCTTAGTTTTAGAAATTTATTATTGAAACTTTTAGGTTTTCGTCCTTCAGAGAAATTTGCGAAAATAACATCAACCAAAACCATATATTCCCAGAAACTTCCAACCAAATCCATGTTATACGTTTAGACAATTTCCTCAGCTAGTTCAACATCATTTTTATTTGAAGTAGTTTCTGTGAATAATTTTAATCCTTAGCGTAGATAAGTAGGTAGAACTTTAGCCTTGATATCAAATCCCTTTCCACATGCCCTTTATGCAACCTTAGACCAACGATTTACTGGACAATGTTTCATACCAATCAATCTGGGGTTACTGTGGACTATATAAGATTTTTTTAACTTAGAGCCAGATGAACAAAATTGTGTCAAATCTTGATACGTGGCTCAGCAATTTTTAACTTCTCACTGATTTTAGCAGATTAATTGAGGTACAATGACGGTTTAAGATTCAACTAAGCTAAAGTACCCAATTACATGCTTGAACCATCGTTGAATCTTAGTTAAACCAAGAAAAATGAACTTCACTACTGGGTCTGGGTTTGGACTTTTTTTTAATAATTGGCGTGCACTAAAGGGGCTTTGAGTACCCATAAAATTGCGAGCACTAGCAAAATAGGGAAAGATTCGAGCGGAGATACCGATGCACGTTGGTTTTTTTGTTATGATTATCAAAATGAGAGGGAAATACAGAGCCAGGTAAAGCATTCCACATTCGAGTAGTGTGACATAGAAAAGAATCTCTCTACTTGACAGTTACTACGTCCAAAATCAGGCTCAAAGGAAGACTGATGTGCATTTCTAGAAGTACAGGTACGAGAGTATGAGTATTACGGTGGAATTGCTGAAGGGGAGGCATGCAACTAGCTATTTCACTAGAACACTTCTTGTAAAAATACCTATAAAATAATGAAAGGCACGAAATATTGCACATGTTTCCGTTATTGTTCTATCACCTATAATTTTCAACGCTCTATATTGAATTCTATCCAAAACACTTAAATGGGTTTTAGGAGCACCTGCCCAGATATGGGAGTTGTAAATATAATCAACGAATAAGGCTTTATAGATTACAGCCAGGTCAGAAGGGGAGACACTATCGTCTGCGAAACAATTTAATGGATTAGAAGTTTCAGACAGAAGATCATTTATAAAAATAAGGAAGAGAGTTGGAGACAAAACGGAGTCCTGGGGCACACCCGTATTTATTTTGTGGATATGAGACTTGAAACCGTCTAATACTACTTTTTCTGATCGGACAACTGGACAAAAGGAAAGCATATACACATTTGAAACATAATCATCCGTTTTTCTGTCACTATAGTAATTTAAATCATTTTTAACATTTAAAAAAAACTTTTTAAAAATGAGGGTCGAGGTCTTGATCATGATCAGTTTCCCAAAAAACAATAGAAAACAATAGGCTCTAACCGAAAACATTAAATGCTGAAAGAAAGATCATCATCATCAAGTCCTGTAACCCCGGTTGGGGCATAGGGCGCCAACAAATCGTTTCCATCCTTCTCGGTCTGCAGATAGATATTTTAACTGTGGCCACGTCTTTCTCTGGGAGTCTGCTTCTGCTAGAACAGTTGATTTCCATGTTGTTCTTGGTCTTCCAACCCGCCGTGCACCCTGAGGATTCCATTCAAAAGACTGCTTTGCAATTTCATCGTTTGGTTTCCTCAGTGTGTGACCAATCCATTGCCATTTACGCTTTCTTATGCCAACGTCCAGCCGCTCCTGGCTTGTCCTGCGCCACAATTCCTCGTTTGATATAATTTGTGGCCAGCGAATTTTTAGAATATGGCGTAGACAACGGTTCACAAAAGCCTGCAATTTCTTTGAGATGGTAGTCGTGACTTTCCAGGTTTCGCAAGCATATAACAGCACGGATTTGACATTGGATTCGAAGAATCTCAACTTTGTGCGCAAGGAGATTTGACATGAGTTCCAAATTTGGGAGAGAGAACCGAAGGCTGCGCGAGCTTTATTTATTCTACTTTGAACGTCCAGATCAGTACCACCATTTGCTGAAACAATACTTCCAAGGTAGTTAAATTGTTCAACCTCTTCAACTGGCGTCTCCTGTATTAAAATACGCTGATGTGTGGAGCGGCCTGTGAGCATTATTTTTGTCTTTTTGCTATTTATTTTAAGACCACTCGCCTCTCCTTTTAACTTCAGAACTTGACACATCCCGTTCAGCCCGCTGATGTTATTTGCCAAGAGACATATATCATCGGCATAGTCTAAGTGGCTTAGCCTTTCAAACGGTCTCCATTGGATGCCCTGCCTCTCTGATGTTCCAACGCTGGCCGTCAAGACATCGTCAATCGCCAGTAGAAAGAGAATTGGCGATAGAACATCTCCCTGTCTCACACCCTGCCGCACTTCGAAAGAGTCGGATAGCTGCCCATTGTGTAAAACAAAGCATCTTGCGTTGTTATAGGACTCTCTTATAATGGCAACAATTTTTGGGGGAATTCCTCTACCAAGAAGTGATCTCCATATACATTCACGGTTGACTCGGTCAAAGGCCTTCTCAAAATCCACGAACATGAGGTAAAGCGGTGATTGAAACTCCGCAGACTGCTCAAGAACGATACGCAGAGTGTTGATATGGTCGACACAAGACCGCCCACTGCGGAAACCAGCTTGATGCCTCTTGAGTGTAGACTCGATTCTAACCTTTATCCGCTCCAGAATGATGGTTGCCATTAATTTTGGAAAAACGGACAAAACTGTAATACCTCGCCAATTGTTGCAATTCTTAAGATCACCTTTCTTTGGCAACTTAACAATTACACCATCCTTCCAGTCGCTGGGATAGATTTCATTTTCCCACACAGCTTGTATCAACGGGTGTAGAATACTAGCCGTTCTGACAGGGTCAGCTTTCAGGAACTCGGCTGGTATACCATCAAGTCCAGCTGCTTTGTTGTTTTTGAGAAGATTTATCGAAGATTGAATTTCCAGTACTGTAGGGGGCTCGATGTCAATACCCCTATATGATCTACGCATCTCGTTAAGCTGGGGCACTTCAGCACTCTGCTCGACAGAATCCTCATTAAGCAAGGCACAAAAGTGCTCCTTCCACCTGCGCAGCTGATCTTCGATTGATACCAAAAGTGTACCATCCACATCCATTACAGGATGATTGGTGTTGGTTTTCTTCCCGACAACTTCCTTGGATATTTGGTACAATTCCCTCATGTCTCCTCTTCTTGCAGCGTTTTCCGCATTTTCTGCGAGACCGTCTAACCTCACCCTCTTGTCTCGTCTCACACAGCGATAGACCATCTTATGTGCTAAGCGATACTCTCTTCGCAATTCAGCCTTTCGTTGAGCATCTGCTTCGGCATTTATTTGCATCTTCAACGATTTGCGAAGCTCGATTTTATCCCAGGTGTCTTGGGATATCCAAGAGTCTCTAACTCTCGACTGCTTGGGTACAGTTTCGGATCCAGCATCCATAAAAACACTTTTTATATCACCCCACATCTCATCAATTGTTGAATGTTGTATTCCATTTAATGACGAAGCTCTGTCGTTAAGGTTGGTGACATAGTTACGACATATGTTGGGATCACTTAAAGCATTTGTATTGAACTTCGAATTCCTTGCTGCACCCTGTGATTGACGTTGTACAGCTGCCGTTCGTAGCTTGAGACTCATGAGAACCAAATGATGGTCGCTTCCAATGTCGGCATTTCTTATGCTCCGAACATCGCACATTGACTTCCTCCATCGCTGCTGAATCATGATGTGGTCAATTTGGTTTTCAGTTTGACCATCCGGATGTACCCAGGTGATTTTGTTGCAAGTCTTATGTTTAAACACAGTTCCACCCAGTACAAGACGATTAGCGTTACAAAAATCGACCAGCAAATCGCCATTTTCATTTCGTGACCCCAAGCCATTTTTCCCCATGACGCGTTCCAGACCGTAGTTGTCTGATCCGACTTGGGCATTGAGATCTCCCATGACAATTATGATGTCGGCTCTTGGAACACCACTGTAAACTGAGTTAAGATGAGTGTAGAAAGCGGTTTTGTCTTCCTCGGTCGCTTCATTTGTGGGGGCGTAGCACTGAATTATTGTGACGTTGCGAATTTTTGAACGGAACCTTGCTGTCATTATTCTTGCAGAAATGGGCGCCCAGGATATAAGACTACGCCTTGCTTCTTCGTTCAACATAATTCCGACACCATGCAGCCTTTGGCCACCCTCTCTTTCATCCTCCCCGGAATACAGCATTCTCGTTTGCCCAGAGTCAGCTCTGTATTCGGCTCTTCCTCTCCACCTAGTTTCACTGATGCCCAGGATACTGATCTTAAGGTGAAGCATTTCACGCTCAACCTGCTCGTATCTACCTTCGCCGTACAAGGATCGTACGTTCCATGCTCCGATTTTCGTACGTATGCGGTAGCCAAAAGTATCATTTGCTCTTCTTAAAAGACTTCTTCTATTTGTTAACGATTCATTTATTGTTATGGCGTCTTGATTGACGCTGGTACACGAAAGATGCCGCACCCCCAAATCCGATGTGCGGTTTACAGCAGCCGAAGCTGCAGAAGGATTCTCCATAAAATGGTTACCTCTTGGGGACTCATTTCCAATTGTTGTCATATTTCATGTAATAGCATATATCCTTCCACCATGGTGTTTTCCGAGATACGATTAATAACATACATAAGCTCAGATTTGACAGGCACACCCGCCTTTTGTATGGTCAAACACATAACTGCTCGAGGCCGCCCACTATGGGAAAACAGACGCCTTTTGTAGCCGCCCAATATGGGTTACAGACGCTACCTGCTGCTGCCGTTGGCCTTTTAACAAAAACGCTCCTCCGCCACCAGACTATCATGCCGTTGACCGCCACCTGCAGTTCATCCGTCTTAAGGGGGCTTTTAACCATCCCAAGGACAAGTTTGTGCCCTGACCAGCAAAGCTGGGTTGTCTGCTTATCCCGGCATCCATTCGGTCCCCCTGCACGTTAGCGTTACCCACCCTCCACCACGCGGAGGTGTGCATAGGGATTTTCCTATCATTGAGCCTAGGGCCATATGGCGTCCTAGCACTCTCAAGTACTTTTGGAGGATACAAACTTTTTATTTTATGAATTAAAAGCAAGCTTTGAAGAATGTGTACCTTTTTTATGGAAGGTCTTGATATCACAGAGATCTTTGCATTTGAACTTAAAAAGTCCAAAGGAATGAAATGTTAAATTCTAAAATTTTCCATATCCACGTTGGACTTTATTTGGCGCAATAATTTGTATTTTTATTTTTATTTTTACTTCTTTTTATATTGTATGACGTGCGACGGGGATGAAGAGAGTATTTTTATGTTCAACCAAAGTTACCACACAGCTATCTGTTTGATATATATAAATGGATTGTCATAGGACCAACCCAACCATCACAGGACGTATGATACGATGACGGCAACGCCAACGTCCCTAGTTCTTCTTCTTCCGAGATATAAATTCCAACAAGACTGATGTTATGAAACACCAACCAAGTTTTAATATTTTTCCTCGAAGCTTTTGTTTTCTCAATTTGTTCCCATCATTTATTTAAGCAAGGTAAAGAGGAGCAGCAACCTATAGAAGGACACACAAGCTGTGATACACATCCAAATGAAAAGGAAATGATGTGTTCTTTTTTTTCCGCATGTATTAGTGCATAATAAATTATTACCATTAACGATATACACCGGAAGTGTTCGGAATTATGTAGGGCAAATTTTGTACTACCTGTTCATTTTATTCTTCTTTCTCCCACTGCAGTCGTCCTTTTAAAATTAGTTTTATGATCATATTATATAATGGGGTGAGTCGAGAGAAAAAGAGAGATAAATTCAAAGGAAGTGAATGTGAATATAAAAAAAAAATAAAATAAAAACATCACTGGGAACATTGTAATGTCCTTTAATACACGTCCGTTTTGCTGTATCATAGTTATCCTCTATGGGATTTTTTTACACATTTTTATTTTTTCATACATACACCTTCACACACATACAGGCTCTAGTGCTGTCACCTTCTATTGAAAGTACAAAGTAAAATATATCGTCGGCAAAAAAAAAACGGAGGGATTTTCTCGTTTTAATTAATGGTTTTTTCCTTTTTTATGACACCAGAACGCACTCGAGTGAAAAGGATAATGGGTTTTTATGGATTTCGTGAGATTTGCTTTTAGGCAACAACTGATGTAGATGAATGTGGTGATGGCGACGGTGGTGGCGCAGTGGAGAGGAGAAGCATTGAGCATGATGAAATAAGATGAAGTGAAGCCGATAATTATTGTCAATTGCGTATAACACTTTCTTTTGTATGACAATACATCAAAGACGGAAGTTATAGGTGGTTAATATCCTTCTTTAAATATTTTTCCTTTTTTTTCTTATCATTAAAGGAAGTTCAAGTATATAGGTGTACAGATAGGAAAGGGTGGGAATTTAAGTGATGTCACAAAAAAAAGGGTTCTTTTCTTCCATATTGTATTATTATCCTTTCTTTTTGTTTGTGCTTTTCGAGGAGACCTTTTGCTGGGATTAGGTTTGTTGTAGGTATCCTAGCTAAACCTTAAGCCATATTGTGTTTTGGGGGGATTTAGTTTTGTATACCTAAATATTGTATTATACCTACTCTATTGATCAACAAGAATCCTTGAACCAACAAACAAAAATTAATTATATCAGATATTTTTCATAAAAGCGAGAAGATAGACAAGGTACGTACAAAATTTTCTAAAGGAAGGATACACATATACATACATAGGTAGACCTATTAAAACACTAACGTTAAAGATGTTCAACTGAAATAATCCTCTTACCTTATTTTTATGAGTAAACACTTTTTATAGTATCAAGTATTTGATCTTCGGAATATTTAGTTGATCGAGGAGCATTTTTTCCTTCCTCAATTCAGAACTTTACTTAAATGAAATGGAAGGATATTTATACAAAAAATGATAGAACTTTCTTCAAAAAATAACAAAAAAAAATGTATAAGGGACATCATACCTAAATTATATCTAAAGGGTGTTTTTTTCAGAGGTATATAACTTTAAGTTGGTAACACTATTTTCATTGGCGGCCATTTTTCAGCTCTCAAGTGATTTGTTTTTAGTTTGGTTTGGCATTTCAACATGAATAGACTCACGCCCGAACAACTCTTCCAAATTGTGCAAATTTATTTTGAAATTCACGAGGCTAAGGTTTTAAGAAAATGGTCTACAAGGACATGGAAATTATGAGAAAAAAAAAAAACTCTTCTGATAATTTGAGGTAAAATGAATATGATTGTGTGGAAAACAAAATTCAAAATCGTTGGAGCAGTTTAAAAAAAAAAATTATCCTTTATATAAAATTTTTAAAACATTTTTAGGGAAACATTTTTGTATGCAAATCTTAAGTTATTATTTACGTAAATACAAAAATAAATTTTCAAAACAAATTATCAACCAGTCTATGAGATATCGAATTTTTAAAAATAATTTAAAACTTTTTTTAAAAATTCAAAAATTTATAAGAAAATTAATCGAAATCCTTTCAGCTGATAATGAGAAAATTCAAAACGAAAAAAAAACAAACCATGAGAGGTACAACTAATAGTTGTTAAGGGTAAAATTTTATATTTTTTGATAGTACATCGTACTAATTAAAGCATACGAAAAAAATCAAAATCAAAATCGTAGAAGCCATTTCTGAGAAAAAAATATATTTTCCTTAACGGTTTTTTGACTTTTCTATGGAAGGTACCATTATTTTTGCTAAAGGTATTAAAAACCTCTTAAGTTTCAAAAAATCGATTCCGTTTTCGACATACATATAAACATAAAAACATTTTAAACATTTTTTAAAAATCCAAAAAATATTTTTGTTTTTAATTTTGCTAGGTGCACAGTACTGTTTATATTTTTTGGAAGCTTCAAATAATTGAAATCTATGACTGATTTTAAGAAAATCGAAAATAAAAATATGGTTCTTTTGGAGGTCCCACTAAAAACATTTATTTTTTAAAAATACGATTATATAAAATTGCCGTTATTTTTAGTATGTGGACAGAATTAGATTCAAACGAAAAAATCGTAGCGGAGGGGGGTCTTTTTCCCCCCGTTCGGGCAGGAGGGGTAATTTTCTAAAAATTTGACCCAAAATAGAAAAAAAAATTATTAAAAACAACGGGACCACTTACAATGGCATGCTATAACTTTTTTAAGCCATGAATCCAGTCACCAATATTTTTTTTTAAATCAAGTTTTTATTGTTAATAGTTTCTGAAAAACAATAATTTTCAAACGTAAAATTCTTTTTTTTTTATTATCCTATGGAAATCTTCTAAAGACACTCGGTAAGAATCGGTACAAAGTAGTGTGGGACTCTTACCGCACTAAAACCACCGGTGAATCAGGACCAATCTATGAAAGATCGACAAATGATTTTTATTTCTTAATTTTTAAATCGCATTGGGGGGAGTTTAAAGTTATAACACTTTCCCATAGCTTTTAGACCATCAGCTCATGAGGCTTGGTTCTTCTTAATCTCCGAACATTGTTTCGTACATTTAGGACGGTCTCCATTTCAGAGTTTGTATGACTTTGCAGTCGCTGATTGTGTGATGATACAGCGTGTTTTTTAACCACTTCTGTAACCATTTCAATTTGAAGGTCACGATGTAGATCGCTATTTCTTATATACCAAGGGGCATCAATTATTCCACGAAGGACCATGCTTTGGAATTTTTGGATGGGTTCAGCATTTGTTTTTTTTGTACAGCCCCATAGTTGGATGCCATATGTCCAAGCGGGTTTCAATACTTACTCATATAACATTAGTTTGTTCTGGATAGATAGGTCCAAGTTCTTTCCTAGTAACCAGTACATTTTTCTGTACTTCAAGTTTAGTTCTTCTCTTTTCTTTTTGATGTGCTCTTTCCATTTAAGCTTTGCATCCAAAGTCATTCCAAGGTATTTGGCGGTATTGGAGTAAGGTACTCAGTTACTGTTTATATAAATTGGAACATTGTTTATGTTTTTATTTGTAAAGTTTATATGCTTCGATTTTGTTTCGTTTAGTTTGATGCGCCATATCTGCATCCAATCACTAACTTTATCGACCGCATTTTGCAATTTTTGTGTAGCCTTCGTAACGGATTTATCTGGCACCAATATTGCAGTATCATCAGCAAAGGTGGCCATGATAGCGTTGATGTCCACTGGAATATCCCTTGTATATAACAGATACAGGGTTGGTCCTAGGACACTTCCTTGTGGTACACCGGCTTCAATTTTCTTTAGTTCCGAGTAATTTGGGTCGTACCGTACTCTAAAGAGTCGGTTCGTAACGTAGGATTTCAGTATTTCGTAGTACTGCCTGGGAAGGTCCCTATGAAGTTTGTACTCAAGTCTCAAGTGCCAAACCTTGTCAAAGGCTTGAACAACATCTAAGAATATACCCGAGCATACTTGTTTTTCTTCAAGTGCCTTTTCCACAACATCCGTAATTCGATGCGCACTTGGTCTATCGTGGAATGTTTATTTCTAAATCCAAACTGATGGCTCGGAATTAGTCTTCTTTCTTCTATAATTTTGCTAAGCCTTTTCAGTAGCAGTTTTTCAAAAAACTTTTTCCATGATTTGTATAAGCGATATTGGTCTGTAAGATGTTACTTCTGTTGGTGGCTTACCTAAAATATTATTATTTTTGTGTTTATTTTTAAGTTTGAAAGTTATTTTTTCAAAAACTATTTACAAGAAAAACTTGATTTAAAAAACATATTAGAAACTGAATTCATGGCTTTAAAAAAAGCTGTAACATGCCATAATAAGTGGTTCCGTTGTTTTTTTAATATTTGTTTTCTATTTTGGGTCAAATTTTTAGAAAATTACCCCTCCCGCCTGAACGGGGCGAAATAAACCCCCCTCTGATACGATTATTTTCGGCTGAATCTAATCTTCCAGCTCTGATTTTTTTTGGCGTGTTATAAGAATCACCCTAACTCCATTATTTGTACCTTGAAGTGAAAAATGGATACCAGGGGGGTGAAATAAAAATCTGAAAAAATTAGGGAAACTATTTATCAATGTTTTGAATCGAATGAGGACTATCCAAGACAATGTCCAATTTAAGGACCACCCTAATGTACTTCACAGTGAAGTTAGCAGGTCACATGGTGTATCTCAGGAACCAAGCATGCTAGAAACTTGCAATAAGGCTCCAAATTTGCAGTTTTTTTGCATTTTAACGATAGGCTATGTTCAAAATTTGAAGTCCTCAATTTGAAAAAAATTTCATACTGACCTGCTAACTTCACAGTGAAGTAAGCAGGTCACATGGTGTATCTCAGGAACCAAGCATGCTAAGAACTTGCAGTAAGGCTCCAAATTTGCAGTTTTTTTGCATTTCAAGAATAGGCTAGGTCAGAATTTTGAAGTCCTTTTTTAAAAAAAATTTCATAGTGACCTGCTAACTTCACAGTGAAGTAAGCAGGTCACATGGTGTATCTCAGGAACCAAGCATGCTAAGAACTTGCAGTAAGGCTCCAAATTTGCAGTTTTTTTGCATTTCAAGAATAGGCTAGGTCAGAATTTTGAAGTCCTTTTTTAAAAAAAATTTCATAGTGACCTGCTAACTTCACTGTGAAGTTAGCAGGTCAGTATGAAATTTTTTTCAAATTGAGGACTTCAAATTTTGAACATAGCCTACCGTTGAAATGCAAAAAAACTGCAAATTTGGAGCCTTACTACAAGTTCCTAGCACGCTTGGTTCCTGAGATACACCATGTGACCTGCTAGCTTCACTGTGTAGTTGGCAGGTCACTAAATTACACCGTTATTTGGCGAACTGCAAAATCGGGAATAGAAATGCAAAAAAAATGCAAAAAAAAACTGCAAATTCCTGTCAAGGTCCCATTTGCGTGGGTGAAAGTTGCCCTGCTAACTTCACAGACGTATTTTTATGTACTAGTCTCCTCCTCACCCCGTGTCGAAATTCGACACCACTCAAAAAATGAAAGCTAGCTATAAAATATTTGAAAATTGAAGCAAAAAATAATTTTTTATTTTTTGAAATAAATTTTTTGAATGTGCAAAGTGAGCGGCAGTATAAAATGGTTCTTAGCTAAAATGGACCCACAGTGTTTAATTTTGAGAATCGCACACCCCCCGCGACTATAGCTTTCCAACCACATAAATTTATCCAAATCGGTCAAATAGTTTTTGAGAAAATGGTACCACAAAATTTATCTAAGCCTATTTATATATAGATATTCCTACTGGCCTTTAATATTATGTCGAATAAGTTTTCCAAATTTGAGCCGAATAGACACAATAGTTGTATTATTTTACCTGGTCTAATGACCAAAGAAGGTTCTGTTCTACAAATCAATCCAATTTTTCAAAAATAAAATCAATTAAAAGAACTGTTCGTGAAAGAATTTTTCAAAAACCAGATATAGGTTAAGAAAAGTCAAATCTGTCTTAAGTATGGTTAGATAAGGTTGATGGGCTGACGGTGGATCTTGTTCCTGTCATATTAAGATCAATGTTGATCCATTTTGGTACCCTGATGGATTGGACCATCCCGTTAAAAATATAACCTATGAAATCCTGTGGAGCATCGAGCCATTTAGAGACAGGACAGTGACCAAGGTAGTGAAGGGTGTCCTCCTCTACTTCTTCGACTCCACGGCCTCTGCATAGGTCTTCACTACTTAGTCTCATCTTCTTTTTATGATATTGTAAGAGATTATGTCCTGTGATATTCCCTACTATAAGAGATTCAGAGATTTCTTTTTCAGGTTTATGATAGTTTTAGTTTTTCTTATTGTAGCTAGGCCACAGATTGTTTGTAGTGGTACAAGTTACGATACGTTCCATCGGTCATTGGTAAGTTCCACTATCTTCTTACCGATTGTCTGTTTAATGGCACTGGAATCCGTTAAGCTTAGATCTAACGATGAACCAGTTCTTGGCAGGTCATCTGCTTTTTCATTTCCTAGCATTCCACAGTGTCCAGGTACCCAGCAGAGTCTGAGGTTGTGCTGCGTGGCAAGAACATTTAGCTCTTCGCGACAGCATGAAACCAGCTTGGATTGTATATCTGTTGCAGAGATAGCTTCGTTCGCTGCCTGGCTGTCAATGTAAAAGGTGATATCAGCCCGTGGTATCGCCATCATTGAGATCTGTTCAGCAGCCTTAATCACTGCCAGAGCCTCCGCCTGAAAGACACTGCTGTAATCATGAAGTCTGTAAGAGTTGGCTAAATTGAGCGATTTTGAGAAGAAGCCCGCACCTACTCCCGTATCAATCTTCGATCCGTCGGTGTAAATTTCTACCATCGGTTTATCTGATTGTTATACACCAGCATCCCATTTTTCTCTTGTGGGGATGAAGGCAAACAACGGTTTTTCAAAACTTGTACGGAGTGTTGTTTAGTCGGTGCATACATACCCTTCCATAAATGTGTTAATGATTTTCGCATGACCTACGGAGTTCCTTTTCCAGTTATCGGTTTCGGTATGGTTAAGTTTTAGAGAACTGTAGACTGCAACTTCTGGTAGGAATAGATCTAGGGGTCTTAGATTGAATATGACTTCCATTCACGCAAGAGATGTGGACCTCATTGTCCCTGTGATTCCTATGCACGCTAGTTTTTGAATTTCTTAACTTCAAAAAATGGTTTGAAGATGAAAAAAAAAATTTATTTTTGTAGACCAGTGCTATCATTCACTCTCTCCTGACAGTAAAGTACTACCTTTAGCAGATTACACCAAGAAACATTTTCAATTCTGTCATATCTAAGTATTTCAACCCCAGCCCTTTTTTAAATTCAACTTTAGCTACGGCCCTGGATGGTTGGCAAAGTGATCGAGTGCAATAAAACCATTTTGCTTGTGTGTCTGTTCTAATAAGTATCTTATAAAAGGAGATTTTCACTCTATTTGATAATTTTGAACTTAATTGAGTACCTAAGCCAAATTTCATAATTGATCACAAATTTATAGTTTGATTGTTCGTAGATATACTGTTGAAGAAATTAGCTTTTAAACTAGCAACATTCTTTTATATTTTCCAAAAAATATTTTACTTTGAGAAGAAGGTTGTTGCGTTATGTTGAAATTTGTATTTCTCAAAATAAAAAAGAATCACAATGTATAGAACAACTTCAAGCTAATATTTTACCTTTTTGTGCGATGTAGGCCTTTTGGCACCGGAACTCTCTACTCTATACTGGCCCATTTTTTTCAACTTCCAATTTTATTTTTGAAGTAACATGTAGAACTATGTACGGTATACGTATTGTTTTTGTAATTTTCTTGGAAAACTTAATTTCATTTCGACCACAAATCGAATTCTAAAAGTATAATACGGTTGTAGGTACTATACCTAGCACAAAAGGACGAATATAAGTACCTATGCCATATTCGAACTATAACTAACCTGAATCCATATCCATCCATATACAAGGACATTACAGTCAATTTCTCATGCACACAGTAAACACACGCATACACACACATACACACACAGAAACATCAGCAAGCACACACAATACACAAACAGCCTCTGGGAAATTAATCTCGGTCGAGATTATTTGATTTTCCATTTCCGTTTGCATCACTCTGACAGTGTCCATCCGGCCATGGGTTTTGTGTGTCAGATACTCTCGTAACTACTCTCTTGTACCTCTATGCACACACACTTCATACACATCAGATGTGACGAGTGGAAAACCTAAGGATAAAGCATTCCACCTGCCGCATTGGATCAAGTTAATTATTTGAGAAATCCTCACCAGGGAATGCAATTGTCCTGACTATATATAGTTCTCTACCCTTACCAACCCTCCCTCATTCCCCTTTCTGGAGCCTTAGTCAACACAACACTGCATTTATATTACAAAACCAGGGCTAGTAAAGGGGGACAAATGTATAAGCAGCTTTATGACGTGCGCATTACGCAGTTCATAGATTGCAGTTTTGGAAGCAGTAATGGACGACGACTCTATGGAAGTCAACCTGCTGCCAGAGCGCACTCAACTATATATAGTCTCCATCTATATTTATATTTAGTAGATTTTACAGGGCTATATATGAAATGGTGTCATATACATACATAATCATGGAAGCTTCCATACAATCTATTGAAATGGAACGAGGAAGGAAGGAAGCTGCAACTATAATTAGGATAGCGATAGTGGGTGCTTGCCGCGCGCCGCTCTGTGGTAGAATTCACATTTCATTGCTTAAATTATTCATATCGATTGGAACCGTGCTGCACAGAGAGTGGGTAAAAGTTCTTGGAAAAAAAGGAAAATTCAAGCTTATTGAATAGCCATCAGGAAGGAACAACTGCAGTTAAATCAAGGAACATTATGTTGGCTTTTTTTTCAACTTAGGGAATGTTTAAAGTTTAAATGATGAGAAGTTGCTGAAAGGATCATTGTTCGTCCTTTGAAAGGCTTAGGTAAACATATAGAATCATGAAAAATTAATGATTAAGTTCTAGATAATCGTGGTGCTTTAGCACTTTAAACTTTTCTATTTTTGTTTTAATGAAATAAAACAGGGAAAAAAAGCAGCAATACAGGAAGCCTATCGCTTTGGTCCTTTTTCGATTTTGAATCAACTTATATCAGTACCTAGTTACAAAGGAAGTAATAAGCAATCCCAGGAAATTCTTTAACCATTGTCGATGCTGTAGGATCTAACGAAATAAATATAAATTTCTGCGAAATTTCATGTAATTCCTGACTTTTTCATGCCACGTGTATGGCAGTATCATAGGAACATTTCTAGGAAACGAAGAAATCTCATTAGAAGTATTGTTTATTTTTAAAGTTTTATTTAATGCTATTTATGTATTTCCATTTAAACTATATACGAAAATTCATAAAAACATCCAAACGTGCATGTTTCTTGCATTTCTCAAGAAATGTAATCCACTTAAAAAGGAGCGACTATGGTGATTATGAACAAAAAAAAAAATCATGCAAGAAACTACTATTGAACTCACCTCCTGCAGAAGGCGCTTTAGTTTTTCTTTTTAAGAACAAAGAGAAAATGAAAAAAAAAGTTGAACTTTGTAGAAAAAAGGACGAACAAATTGCGGGAGCAATTACACCGCGACACACGACAGAATGTGCTACTGCTGCTGCTGTAATTTATTTTACATACTAGGAACATATTTTTTCTTTTGTTTGCATGTTTTGTGCTTTTTGTAATCAAATGTAAAGGATTATATGACTTCAGTTCTAGCAAGGACCTTGGGATTAATTAAGATTTCTTTTGTATATCAAAAATGATTGTTTTTTTTACTTTGTTCTCTCTTTAGTAACATATTCCACATAATCGTGACTCTTTAGACACGTGAGTAATCTTTGTGAGTCATATCAAAGTATTTTTATTCATAGAAAATAATAAAACTCTACAAGGGACATTTGGAATAATTCTAATTATTCAAGTATAAGTACAATCCTTTGAGTGATTAGAGTTTTTTGTGGGATATTATTTCTCACGCAGGGAAAAAATATTTTTTTTTATGAACGATTATAATCAGCATTCAAGTTGAAAAATTAATCAACGTGATATCGGATTGTAATTTTTTTTAGCTTCGAAGAATAATTATACGTAGCTTGGGGCTTTAATTCGATTTATTTGTTTGAAAAATTATAACGTGGGGGTTTTTTGACTTTTTCTTTAGAACAAGTAGATTGATCGGAAGCGATATTTAATTACGAATAAGCATGAAAGAATAATGACAGTCCTTAAATAAATCAGCAGTTAACACAGTCGTTAGTCATTTTTAGAAGAAATTTAAAAATCTAAGTTCAACCAAGTACTTGTAATAAGTCGTCCTTTTGTATTTGTCTGTCCTTTTCAAGGGTTGACAATATTTAAGACTGGCTATATATAAAGCACATATATATTAAACTAACTACAATGGTTCATAAGTCAGAAGGAGTAAGTTAATGTTATCAAAAAAGCTATTTTGTAGAAGCGTAGTCCACTTGGGCGTATACGTACTTTTTCTCAAATTACTTATCTGGCTCCCAATACACGCAGTTTGAGACATCACGGCAGCCTTCCATACTCTACGATCCCAAGCACGTTGCTTCCAGTCATCTAGACCAAGCTTTCTGGCATCCGTGATAGCTTGGTTTTTTAAAATCGAAGAAGGACCAGAGCATTATAACTGTCCATTTGCTCAATGTGGCCAATCCCATGTAGTTGAGGTGATTTGATTTTTTGGATTCCTTCTAATTCTTGATACAGCTCATGGAGTTCGCGATTGTATCTTCTCCTCCATTTGCCCTCCTCGCACACAGGACCAAATACCCGCCAAAGAATTTGTCTGTATATAGAGCCCCGTATCAGTCTTCTTTTTTGCTTACCACCCAATACTAGGCGCCAGTAAATTAAGACTCGCAATCTGTTGAGACAGCGCTGCATGAAGTTTAAGGCACAATCGAAAAATCAATCCATTTCAAAAAATTCACTCTGGCAGCATTCCTTGATATAGAAGGGGCCTTTAATAATGTTGATAACAGTGCAATTCGACAATCCCTTAGCTACGCCAGCATCGATCCGATACTGATAAAATGGATTGACTCCATGCTCCAAACGAGGCTAATAAATGTAGAAATGGGTGATAGCAAGTTAAAAGCTAGGGCGTGTTAGGGGTGCTTCACAGAGTGGAGTCTTATCTCCTTTGTTTGGCTCCTTGTTGTCAACCAGATTTTAGTCAAACTAAGTCTGAGTGGTATCAAGATCATTGCATATGCCGATGACATCGTGTTAATGGCCTCAGGAAAATTTGTCCCTACTCTGTGCGAGCTCCTACAAACAGATCATGACAAGCTCAGCAATTGGGCCAGTAGCTGCGGACTCAACGTTAACACACTGAAAACAGAATTGGTATTGTTTACGAGGAAACACAATATTCCCAACATTGATCCACCAACCATTAACGGTACTCCGCTACATGTTTCGGGTACTGCCAAATATCTTGGCGTTGTACTTGACCGTAAACTAAACTGGAAAGAAAACATAGAAGAAAGAGAGAAAAAAAAAAAAAAAGTGTGTGTGTCAGCTCCGACGCACGACTGGAGTTTCCTCCTTTCAAACGATTGTCTAAATAGGCACAGAAAAGGCTTACTTACTAGTCTAAGGAAAAAAATCAATACCATATCAAATGTTAAATAAACGAATCAAAGAAAATACCTTAAAAATGTATATATTTTAAATATATGTATTTTATTCAACAACTGAATTGGATATCGTAATCGTAAAGGTTTAGAGGAGAGGCTATGTCAAACGTTAAAAACCCGCACCGTGATTTAAGGCACTGTCCTGCTGCAAAAAATACCTCAGGCTGTATATTCGACTGGATAATTTTTTGTATTTCATATTCGTTCTCAACACTGGGCCGCTTGTAGGCCAAAGTCGTATTTTTTAGTGGACACTCTGATGGACAAGCTGCTTTCACGACTTTTTGCTATATTGTTGCGTATTGTAAGAATCAATTTATCCAGAAATACAAACTTATGACTAATTAAAAAAAAACGATAAACGTCATTAAATAGTGCTTTTCGGCGACTGCGAAATTCACGCTCACTTTCCGTTGAATTCCTTTTCGTATTCCTTTCCGTATTTGTACGTATCATAGATTTTAATATATACCTAGATGGCCAACATAGGATCTTTTGTACAGAGAAAAAGTGAAGCTTTGCGACCATTTTGTTGGAGGCAAAAAATGTAAACAATCGAATTAAATGCCTTAGTGGTTTCTCTAAATAAATGTTAATATCTTGGAATTTAGAAGAGGTGATAAAATGATTTTGGTATCAAATGAAAGGTATTTTTACCATCTCTTAAATGGTAACAAAATTTTATAGCTACGTTTAATGTATTTTGAGATATTTACATTTAATTTCTTGCGAGAAATTTTTTCCTAGTCTTACTTTTGTACACTGATATCTTTTAAAGTTCTGTGATGACGTGTACATTTTTTGGTATTAAAAGAAAGCTTAAATTGTTGGCTTTGATTGCAGATATAATTTATTATCATTTCTCAAATAAATATGGCAAAAATACCATTTTTTCTTGTTACTGTTTTTATACGCACAGACACTACCAGAACTAGGTATTTTAATATTTTTGCAATCTTGCACACCTTAAAATCACGTTTCATAAATAAAAAACCAATTAAACAAATACAAATACTTTATTTTAGAAAAAATCTCCTCTGCAAAAAGTAAACAAAACACAAAACACAATAGAATTGTTGTTGTAAATGCCTCCAATAAAATGGTGGCCGAGCTTCACTTTTGAAGGCGAAGTTGGTTATCTAGGTATATATTAAAATCTATGGTACCTGGTACGTATTTAATTCGAAGGAGACAGTGGGTGCGTTCGGCTGCGTATCTTAAGCGATCCGGATTTGTTTGTGTTGTTGTAATCCCTTGTAAAAAAACAGCTGATGTCAGCTAATGCAAAAACAACTCAAGGTATCTGAAAACTTTTTGGATTATGGATAGCCTATCGTTTAGCCTGCCGAACGCGAGGAGTAATATTTTTTCCGAATGTTGCTATTTCCATATACAGCTCACTATTGTGACTTAAAAAATCTATTACATATTGGGAAATAGGAAGTTACAATTAAGGACGTGTTCAAACAGAGAACGGACTGTGCGGACAAAAAAATCTGCCCGCCGCGTTCTTTGTGCTGTTTAAAGTGCCTCTACACTATCCCACAAAGTATTAACACATGTCAGAATGAAATGGGAAGGAATTTCATACGACTGCCAAATTTGTGTGATGAAAATGATTTTCATATTTTGCTTCCACACTTGCATCAAAATAAATCAGTTTCACCATAATATCAAACGCCCAAGTGGGATAGAATGTGTGATGGTTTTACAACCGATCGTAAATATTTTCAGGTATAAACACATGTCAAATTGTGGGATGCGCTGTCACTTCGTGTGTGATGAAATTTCATATCTTGCTTCCACACTATTAAGGCTCTCCCAAACCAACGCGAAACATTCGTCGACGAGGCGAAATCGTTCACAATAATACAATATATGAAAGATACACAATGCTAAACAACAACAAAAAACCGTCATTGCGAATGATTCGCTACGAATTCGCGTTGGTTTGGGAGAGCCTTTATACATGATTTTCTTCACACTTTTTTGACATGTGTTAAAACTCGTGGAATAGTGTGGAATGGCTAATACCGCAGGAACTATATAGACGGTTAGTACCTCACGGTAAGAATAAAGGTAGAACTATAATAGTTGTGTCACCTCTGGCACATGTATTAGAAAATCACCATAATTTGATGAAGTGGTGAATTTGGTGAAGTGATAAATACTGGAAAGATATCATATCGTTTTTTATAAGAAAAGTTATCAAGCGGACAAGTTGTCTATCCGTGTGCCAGTTAACACGTGTGTTAGGGAGCTGATATCAGTTTTTTATTAATACTGCTGTAGTTCTTTACAGTCCATTATTCAATATTCAAATGCCGACTGACCAAAAGCAGACAATCTATTTATAAAAAACAAGAATAATGTGTTTGTCTCTTTTTACGCGAAACATTCCTTGACGACGGTGAATCATTCACAATAATACAAAATATGAAAGATACACAATGCTACACAACAACAAAAAATCGTCTTTGCGAATGATTCGCTACGAATTCGCGTTGGTTTGGAAGAGCCTTAAAACTCAAAGTAAAACATTGTGTATCTTTCGTATTTTGTATTATTGTGAATGATGTTAATGTAGAGGCACTTTAAGTAAAATAGAATATAATTTAAGATTTCACTCATTCTAAAAAATATGAAAAACTTGCAAGCTAGTCTAAACAACGTCAAAGAAAAAGCCAGTAGCACATGTGTGAACACCCTTATCTATTGTACTAGATTTTTCATTGTGAATGAAAGAATACAGATTGCGTGCGAGTGACATGGATATAGTACATTACTTCCTCTTGGACTCTTCTTGCCAAACAATTTAAACAAAAACAAATGATTTCATTATGTACTTTTTTAAGTGAGTGCGAGTGAGAAAAAAAATATTGAATCTACTGCACTTTTCTTTTCAAATATACTGCGAAAAATTTTCTGAGAAGTGGCAGCCCTGTATCCGGTGTCGCTTTTTGTGTTTCCGTTTCATCGTTCAGCAGATTTTACTCCCCATATTTTTTTCATACCGGGGGCTATATATGAATATCGATTCTTAAGGAGTAAACTCCAAAAAGCATCAATTGCATTCTACACTTGTAGTAGAATCTTTGGTAAAGGATGGGGTCCCCAGCCCCAGAACCATTCATTGGATGTTCACAGCCATAATAAGGCCAATACTTACGTACGCTTGCATGGTCTGGTGGCCAGCCTTAGGAAACCAATCTAAAGACCATGACCAAAATTCAAAGACTAGCGTGTATTGGCACTTCCAGTGCTATGAGAACTACACCTACAGCAGCCCTAGAAACTTTCCTTTCACTAGCTCCGCTCGATCTATTTACGAAAGATCTGGCGGCCAAAAGTGCTTTTAGACTTGGAAAAAGGGCCACTTCAGAAAGGTTTTAGACGGTCACACAGTACGTTATAAAGGATCTTGTTTGCAACGTTTATCAGGGATATGCCATATGCCTAGACAGTTCTTCCAAGACAGGATCACCTTTCTGGTAGATGAAGCTTATATAATACTCGTGGGATTTGATCCTTTCTACGCAAAGTTGATTGCGATGAAATAATGTATGCAACCTTCCAACACATCCACTCCGTGCTTGCAGAGCTCCGCTGGTAAACTAATTATGAAAGTCCTTAAATAAATCAGCAGTAGACACAGTGGCTTGGAGTCTTTTTGGAAGGAACTAAGACATTGAAATTCAATCACGAAAACCACCTTTTGCTAGAAGTTGTCCTTTTTTTGTCTGTTCTTTTTAAGGGTTTAAAATTTGTACGACTAACAAAATCTATAAACATAAAAATTTTTGTTGTGATCGCGATATTTTCATAGAAATAGTCCGCACAAATTTTCCAAAATAGCTTCAATTCGGTCAAGATACGATATGGCGCTTGAGGACGCTTCTTCTCGAATAGCGTTCAGCGTTGAAATTGCCATTGAATCTTAAGATAAATGATGAACTATGCCAAATTTGGTGTTGGAAATTTTCAAAGTTATTATCTGGCAAGAATGCACAATGGCCTACAAGTGAGCATTGGAAATGTTCCATCGCACAAATGAGAGATTTGCGTAAAAATGTGAGATGCTATGAGGGAACAATAATACTACTGTCTGTCAAATGTACTGGCCATCACTCAATCAACATGTGTGGATTGCGAGATGGTTGGGCGTTGATTATGCCTGGTCTACCACAGCTCATTTTGATACTGAATGTTGGCTCTTGCTCTGTTAATTGCTGCTCAATTTGAACCAACCGAAACTGTGCAATGGAACAAGGTTGACTATGAAGAAACTCATGAACAACATCTTCAAAGCCACCACTATCAAAGGCGAATTCAAAAATGAGGAAGGTCTCACTCCAAAAATTTCGATGATGCCGACAAACTCGCCGCTTAAGCGTTTGAATCGCATTCCCCATGGCCTTAATCACGAGATTTATTGTTTTTCGCATAGAAAGTAACATGTTAAAAAAAATACCGGTTAATTCAGGTCATGAACTGACCTAAATGGTCAGTTTTTTTTTGATCGCTGAACTCAAATCCGCCTTCAATTTTTCGAAATATGTATTTCCTTTAGAAAATGAAAAAAAATGTTTTCGTAATTTTTGAGGCTATGTAATGAAAAGCAAGAATATTTTTTTTTTTTTAAATTGACAACGATTTCTGAAAGTAATATTTACTGTTTTCAAATTTTTCCAATACCTCATTTATTCTCTGAGAAGTATGTGTGTGTAGTTTAATTTTAGTTCACACCGATTTTTCGTTATTTTTAAGGTAATGTTACAACACCACGGAATTTTTCCCTGCAAAGTTTACAACGATTCCAAAACACATTAATCTTTTTCTTAAAAAATCTGTTTAAACTTTTCAAGTCACACTTTTGCTCTCGGAGAAATCTCTTCTAGTACTCTCAGGAATCATTGTCAAGTTTTTTTGTCATTTTCTAACGGGATTATATTGAAAACCCGAGCCGATGGTGGAAAAAAGATGTCAGATTAAAGTTCAGTGCCAAAAAAACTTTCAGAATGACTTTTTTTTGCCGTGTGCAAAACCGTGTGAACCTTTCAGTAATTTTATCAATTTTAGGCGGAACAAAGCTCGCCGGGTCAGTTAGTAATAAATACATATTGAATTCCTAACTTCAATGCTTTATAAGTCAGGAGGAGTAAGTTTGTATCATCAAATTGGCTACTTTTTAAAACAAATGTGCACTTGGGCGTATACGTACTTTTTGTTGAAAATTAAACGTCTTGTCCTTATATCTTGTTTATGCAGTTTACATTGGTTAATAGATCCCCAGACTACTGCCCTAGGGTTAATCAAGGAGACCGCCACCTTTTCAATCTAATGGTGTCTAAGCATCTACCAATTTATCGCGGAAAGGTGTAAGTAATGCATAGAAGATTCGAAAAGGAACTCCAGACTGCATATAGCCCTACAGCAGTGTTAATAAATTAATTGATTTAATTTTCATTTCCAAGCTTACGAAAGATTTAAATTATTTATCTTTAAAAAAAAGAAAACAACATAATCCTTAATGAAAAACGATTTTATAAAACAACAACAACAAAATTGACTGCATCGTTTAATAAATTTTTTTTTTTTTGCTTGTACCTAAGGTACATATACTTTGTATTCGTGAGCAAGAGTATTAGTGAGAGTTCCATGAATCTTCAACCCATGAGTGCCAACAAATTTAGAAAAATTCAATTCTCCATCTTTTCGTTTTCTGGGCTTCTTGGAATTTTTGTCCACCCAAGAATAATGGAAGGACCTTGCCGCACGAAGGGTGTTTGGCAAAGTAAATTAATGTGAAATCTTTCAGAGCAGAAAATTGCTTCACGAAAAGACGAAGACTGAGAGAGAGAGAGAGAGATGAGTGAGAGAGTGGAGGGCCAATTTTATTAGGGTAATAAATTACTATGAACGAGTACACTTATTACATATACTGTACGAGACGGTGACCTTCTTTAAAGGACATGATACACCTCTACTCTAACTCTCTATACAAACATACATATATTTATTCGTGCACACTGACAAAATCATGAAAAGTTGTTATAAACACGGCAAAATATTATAATCCTGCCTGTAGTAAGTTTTTTTTTGTGTAGTCTACACACATCTAAAGCTATAATGTAAGTAGAGGTACTTTATATTTTTTTTTCGTCCTTTTCGTCTTCTTGGCAACATAGCTGGATCATATACTCCATTAGAGTTGAGCAATGTTGCTGATGGAAAAGTCAGAAAAGCACAAGAAAATACAAAAAAAAAAAAAGGAAACAAAAAAGGACGAAAAAATATCCATTTATAGCGGGACTTAACATGCCAATTTGAAGTTGTTTATTAGTTCGGTTGTTTTAAGACACAAGGTGAACGAGCTGGATAAGACCGGAGCCGAACTTTTCAAATAAACTAGATAAGTAGGAAGGTATGGAGTAGAGGTAAAGAGCTATACATATTTTTCTTAGATTGGAATAGCGGGCGTAAGTCTACAATGTGTACCTACTACATACACATCCAATACATGGTTTGAATGTTAGAACTTGGTTCTGAATTTATGGTTAATACTTCAATTTATAACATCATGTAATCGAAAAAGTTTCATTTTGAAAACATTTTCTCCAACATACACAACATTATAAAGTATTTTGTATTATTATTTTTTTTTTTGGTTGGGTTGTCGATGGTAAAAAATACACATATTTCAATGAAGGAGTCATTTTTATGTAAAGAAGTTCTCATATGTGTGTGCTCTATACAGCACTCTTTTACTCCTTTGGATAAAGGATAAATAATAATATTAGTCTGTGGATTGGATGTTGAGATTATGGCTACGTATGATATAGAAAGATGCCTCGAGTGCAATTTTTATGCAGATTTTCTTTGATGTATTTTTTTTTTTTTTTTTTTTTTTTTTAAAGTGCATATAAAAAATATTGGCTTGGTACTATACTATGTGGGTGTTTATGTCTTTTTTTTTTCTTTTTATTTACATCATGCTGATGTGGTTGTCACGAAAAATTGCCATCATGCAGAACTGAGGTTATTTTTTGTTTGTATGTTCTTTTATGATTTATTTAATGCTGCAGGCTATATTATAGAGAACAACTTTGTTGAGGTTATTGGTGCATTTATATAGCCATTTTCAGAATTTTTTATGTGCGTCTCTTTCAAAATGTGAATAGTAGAGATAAAGTATAGTTTCAGGCGAAATGTTCCAAGAATTCACATGCTAATAATAAATGTTTACTTGGGAAATATTTAACACAAACGAATTCATGGTTAATATGTCTAGAAATTCTTATTTTTGTTTGCCGCTTGTAAACTTTTCTTTTACATTGTCTTTGTGAATATGTTAAAAAGTCACAATATGTGGGTGCAGAGTGTCAATTATATGGTACGTTTGTTAAAAATTATATATGTACCTACAACCAGTAATATATTGGATTTGTCAGGTTGTTTTGTCAGAGATTATGGTCATGTATCGGAATGGTGATCAAATTGTCCTTCATCTCAGGTCTTGCCAACTTCAATATCGAGCCTAAGAACAGCCTAAAGCGAACTCATCCACCGTTAATAGTGTCCAAGCCTCTGCACTATGCATCAGGACCGGAATGATAAGCGACTTATACAGGGACAGCTAAGTTGCTCGAGAGAGGGCTGTGCTTCTCAATTGCCTTCTTCGCTCAAGGAAACAGCGATTAGCAAGATTAATTCTTCCGTTGATCTCAGCATTGGTATCGCTCGCTGAGTTTATAGTGGATCCTAGGTAGACAAAGTCTCTGACCATCTCAATTATTATAGCTGCCTGCAGTGACGTCTATCTGAGACATGCATCGGTGTTGGGTGTTCTTACTTGCGGACAGTATTTATTTGGTCTTGCCTTCATTCAATATTAAACCCATTTTCTTAGCTTTGTCCTTAATACTCACAAAAACACCACTGATATCAAGCTTTCTTAGTCCGATTATGTCAATGTCATCAGCGTAAGCGAGTAATTGAAGGGACTTTTGAAAGATAATGCCTCTAAAGTTGACGTGAGAGCTCTGCACTATTCTTTCAAGAACCTTGCCTTAAACCTTTTTTTACACCGGTATCGATGAGGTCTTTGTCACAGTAAAATTTACCGCGACAAAAACTATTCCTTCCAAATTCCAAAATCCTTATTCCTGTTGTTCTTTTTCTACTGATTTTCTCTTCAAAATACTGGAAGAGAGTAGGAAAACAATGATCCATCAGCCAATAGTGCCCTATCCCAGTATCTTCAAGAAACAAGATAATCAACGTAACTGGCTCTTAGAGAGCAAACTATTTTCCCACAAAACAACAGACAGGTGATCTGTGTTAAAATGTACCAAGGTGCGGGTGACAGCTGATCCACGAAAGCCCTAATAACTGGCAGACAGGTGGTCCATTTAAGTCCAACTACCCAGACAGACAGGTAGTCTGTTCGAATCCAAATTTCCCAAAGAAGCGCGGTTGAAATTTGGTCCCTGTCTGCTAGATGATACTCTTTTGGAGAATGGCCGACATAATTTAAACTTTTTTATTGTAAAAGATGAAACGATATCGACTACTCTTCATTCCCCCAAATCTAACAAAAACTCACCCACTAACCTATATTTTTTTCTACCGCGATTAGAACACAAGTTCCAATATACCTTTTGGCATTTTATTAGTTTGCTCTTCTTTCTTTTTCGTCACTTTGAGCTTTCTTTTTACTTTCGGGTTCTGTTTTTGGAAATTTGGAGGGGAAAAATGGTTTTACAGTTTTGAAATTGGTTTGTTCGATTTTCGATGTTTTCACCTGGTTTTCTTTTAAGAAGTTAAAAAATAGGGGGAAAAAGTCTGAATGCGTTCATTGTGTTCGTGCGCTCCTGGAAGTGACACCAGCGAGTGGCACTTTCAGTAAGATAGCTGACAGTTGTTGCCTACAAATAACGTGATAGAAGTCCGTGGACCCGGATTGGCCGAAAGCACAGGGGAAGCAAGCTAAAGAGGCTTCGAACAGACACTGTGCAGAGCATCGAGATCGATTAAGAGATTATCGGAGGAAAATTTTGAAAGTCAAAGAAATCAATTTTGGGTCTTAAAGTAGAAAAAGTGAAGTGGAAAATTTGAAAATTTGAAATTAGAGCTATTTTGGAAAAATTTGATGGAGAGTTTAGGAGGAAAAAACTAGAGAAGACGTACAGAGAAGAAAATCTACCGGGGAGAGAAAATTGGAAAAATAAGTAGAGCTTTAAACTGTTTGGGAATTTTTACTCAAATTTTACTCCTTGATCTGTCGTTATTTTTGGTGGCTAAAATAGTGCTATTTTGAAATTGTGTTAGTTTTTATTCCGTTGGTTTTCTCCTAAAATTGAAGGACCCGAGACCCCGTTTTTAAAATTCTCTTTGGTTTTTTTGGGACAAAAAGATAAAGTTTCATCTTCTTTTTTTCATTCTTAAATTTGTAAATTCAATTTAAAAAATCTTGGGTCTTAGCCCTCCATTTTGCAAGGTTTTCCAAAAAAAAAAAAATAATTAATAAATATTCTTCATTCGAAACTACAATTTCACTCTTTTATTTCAAAAAAAATCTTTTCACCGTGTCGGTTCTTCTTCAGAGGTTTGAGACTTCCTTTCCGCCCATTTTTCCTCTTTTCAGATTTAAAACAAAGCGAGAAATTAATCAACTGATTAATTTTAAAAAGGTAATCAAATTTCGTATTCGAATATTTTTTACTGAACCGATCCTTGCTGAGCAGCCGGAGGTGGCAGCATCAAACTTGCTGAACGCGTTCTTTTTTTCTCGGCTAACGAAACCCTTTCCGAAAGTTCGGACTAAACGTCTTCCATCTTTCCACGTGTCGCGCAGCTCGTTTCCTTGTTCGGTTCCGGTAGATAAGAGTAACATCTTTGCCGACCTTGATTAAACATCAGCGTACATTCTCCATCGTCAACCTGCACAAACGGACGAGTTTGGGAGGGATGCCAAAACTAGACATTGCTCCAATTGCTCTATATAACTTGTCTCTATAAGATGCTGTCATACATGGTCTAGAAATCGATGAAAGGTGGGTATAGATTTGAAACTCCTGGTTTTTTTCCAATATCTGCCGTAGTACGAATGTGGACTTCCCTAGCGTAAGGCCACACTGAATTGTACGTATCAGGCTGTTGACGAATGGCTTCAGGCGTTCCCAAAGTATAGCAGAGAAGATCTTGTACGCGAAGTTGTTATTCCGATGATAAAGAAGACGAAAAAGGAAAAAAGTGTGCCTCACAATTCTGTCTGTTCGGCTACAGCCTAAATGACTTAATTGATTTGCGTAAAACTCGGCACCTAGTGGTTTTTGGTAATGTTTTTTTTTATTTTTTTTAGAACCAAAAATTATGGTAACCTCCCATACAATTTTTTGGCAATTTTACAAAAGCTTTTTTATAAAGAAAAATTGTGGACGCATTTACCACAATTTTTCTTAATAAAAAATCAATAAATTTCTTTTAGTAAAGGTTACTTTTGGACATGAAACCATTTTTCAAAAAATTAAAAAAAAAATGTATTTTCGATGTTCTTCAAAATATTATATCTGATTACAGAAGCTTCTTCTTTTTTTTTTAAAGCTACATGGCCGATTTTTTTAAAATAATTTACATCCATGAAAAAATAACGGTAAAATCCATACAAATGTTAAAAAATAGTTAAGGAAAATATTTTTAAATGACTCCTTCGATTTTTATGAATGTTTTTTGTACTAAAATTAATGTGAACACACGTCTCATAGAACGTTCTTTTTTATTTTAAATTTTCTCCTTATAAGCAGAATGGATTTAAATTAATTGTTTACATATACAAATTTCTTAGTACCTCGTGGCATAATGGTCAGTGCGTTGGAACTGTCATGCCGAAGGACTGGACTCAAATCCCAGCCGATACCACAGAAAAACAAAATTCTTTTTTCTCAGGACCTGCCTCTTGCGGGGACTGACAAATTCTCCAAGAGTTATGAAAAGTGCTTCTCATCTAGAAGTTCGGACTCGCCAAAAACTTTTGAAAATAGAAATTTTGAATTTTTAGAAATTTTTTTCAATTGTTTTTTTTTATTCATAATTTGACATTTCAATAGCAGTTGACAATTTTTACTTGTCCAGTCGACATTCTTTTTTCTGTCGACCATTCGTACCCTTCCCGTTTTTATTTAAAATTGACAAAGATATAGCCTTTCTACCATTTCTTATCATTTTGTGCAGTCTTGGCCCGAGACCCCGTTTTTTGGTACTACAAGGCAAATTTTACGATCCTTGCACTTGAAGTCTTATAATAATCAGTCCAGCCAACAAGTCTAGAAGCATTTAAAAACTGTCGAAAAATAAAATTGTGGGCTTATCTTCTTGTACTCTCAACTGAAGCTCTTTGCATCTTTATGGTACATGTAGTGTCAATATTTATCCCTGTTTCATTTTACTCAGATGTAGTAAGATTTACTTGAAATAAATTAACAAGAATTTAACTCTAAGTAAACTAATACTTCAAAAACTAAACAAAAGAAAAAAACATATTTTTAAAACCAACTTTTTTATTTCATTTTCAGGTGACGCCGCTGCAATGAGGACGATCCGTTAGCGGCATTGACTATGGGACCAGAGGCATGGGCGTGTGTGCGGACCCTGGGTCTTACCGGTGGTGTCAGGCATTAAGCCGGTCGCGATCATCGTTCGCCACAACAACAACAACAACAAAAACCAATAACAATACGAAAACTGCAGTTAAAACTGCAACAACTTATCGCAAAAGCTATTCAATCATATCTCGAACAACGCAAAATCTAACTGAACTCTTCAAATCCCTGGAGCTGGTGTTTCTTGTTTTTGTGATCCTAACAAAAACCACATTAGCCAATATTCCAGGTATGTTAAATCTATCTTCAATTATATTCTACACATTTCATATCCATCACTGTACTCGTATACCGATTCGTTATGTACCCTCTTGGTTACGCATAAGGGCATTAAGAGGAGAATATTGCTTTTTGTTATCGAGTTTATATTTTTGTTCCGCAGTCTAGGTGGTGAATTGGGTGGTGGGGTATTGATAGAATGATGGATGGATTCGGTTTCTGAAAATTCAAAACGTCATCCATGAATTTTTGACTTTACACTCTCTTGAAACAAAAGAGGATGAAAATCATTCCAATATAACCAAACCAAACCAAGCCAAACAACCTTCGAAACCAAAACGAACGATTGACGGAGAATCATATGTCTGACGCGCTTGAATTGTGTGTGCAAAATTTTCAATTTCAGGACTCGGTGGCGGCGTGGTGGTGGTGGACAGTAGACAGGCGATGATGATTGAGCCAGCTGACGGCTGTGCGGCTCTGTCCATATGAGTAGGCATTTCTCTTTAGAGTACTCGATGACAATTGTTAAAAGCCAATGACACTTGAATGTTTCCCAATCGGGAATGAGTGGCCCTCGTCGCGTGTATTCAATAATTTTGCCATTCTTCCACATCCAATCATTGCATCGGCATTTATAGAGAGAGAAGATACTTCCAGAAGGGCAGGTTTAATTCAATTTACGACGCGATATACCGACTTGACTGATTGAATTGAGGTTGTTAATTCGAAATATCTTCTTCTGAGAGCAGAAAAGAGACTCAACGGTACGACTATGACAACGACATAAGTTATAGTGTCTACCACACTACATGTTCTCACTTCAACTTCTCAGGACTCACATTGGGCACCTTGCCTATATCCATCTTCTTAACATTCCATTCTTGTAAAGTGGGAAGACTCAAACAGGCGCCAAATTGAAGGAAATGCAAAATTAATTAAAATCCTTGTCGAAACGGAAGTTGGAAAACTGTATTACTACAGCAATCAGCAGTAAAATTATCATGCATACTGCATCGATAAGTCACTTCAATTCACGGATATTTTCGAAGCAGCCATTCCTCCAAATCCTTTAGCTCTCTTTCTCTCAAAATAAACTGCTATGGGATGGTTTTACCTACGTGAAACGTGATTATATGTTGACGACATCAAGAACGATGTTATACATACTTACTCTCGTTTGAATATAAGGTGTTAAGAGATTGAAGACTCTCTTCAATAAGCATTTTGGTCATGGAAATTGAAGTTCCTTTCCTTTTCATCGCCGCCGTATAGTATTTCATTATCCCCCATATCAAGATATAACGTCCTTAAGTCTTCTCTCAAGTAGAGCTTTATATGGTATGGGAGGGTCGGTACGAGTGCGAGAATGGTTGCACGTACGGATAGTTAGGTAAAGCAATGGATGACACTTGGCAGGATGTATCCCCCAATGGATCCATTTAGATTTTGCGTATTCTTGGGATGAATGAACGAAACGCATCGATTGAATTCATGATAGAAAAGGATTCTTGTAGTAGAGGTATAATGGACTGCAAATCGGATTCTTCGTATAATCTTTTTTCCATGCTTTGGTCCTTCTTAATCCACAAAGAATAACTTCAACTCTTCTTTGTGTGTGGGATTAATTTGTTTTACTATTTTTTTTACAATGAGATTATATAATTGGATTAAATCCAATTAATAATGCAAAACAGAACATTTTTAAGGATTAATAATTTTTGCTTTTTATACTGCTTGTTCTTAGTCAAAATGTGTTAGCTTTTCATTTAAAAATTAAAAATTTCAGTTTAAAAATCAATGGGAGGAGAAAGGAAGCTTAAACTAATGGGTGATGGATACTAAATATAAAAATCTGTTTCAGCCATGTTTAATAACTACAATTTTTTAAATTCTGAGTGACGTGAATAAACGAACAGTAAGCGCAACTCCATTTTATTTCTTAAACTAATTGAAATAGAGAATTTTCAAGTTTCCAAATTTTTGTTAAAGTACCTCATTTTTTAAAACGGACTTTAGAAATTGAAGAAATAACATGTGCACCTAGCACATAATTCATCTCATTATTTCTGGACACATAACTTTGTTTATAGATGTAATCATTACTTACTACAAAAAATCCATAGTTAATAATTCTATAAGACCATTATATGAATATGTGTGTTGCTTATCGGAGCTTCATAAATATTATGTCTGTTCAAGGATTATAAATTAAATAAATTGGGTGGCGCAACAGCTCGAGGAGAACCAGGGCCTAGTGACTTACAACTCACAACCATTCCTGTGTGCGTGTTTGTTGGGCAGGAATGGAGGGGACCTACAGTTTTTTGCCGAGTCCGAACGGCTAAATGAGAAGCACTTTTTCATGACAAGTATACTCTTGGAGGATTTGTCAGTTCCTCGCAAGAGGCAGTACCTCGAATAAAACATTTCTGTTTTTAGGTGGCACGGCTGGGAATCGAACCCACACCTTCGGCATGACAGTCCTACGCACTAACAAGCCACGAGGTACAACTACTGTTGAAGGATATGGCTCTTGTAATGCTGCTTTAATAAAACCATTTCGTTACGGCGAAAGCTCCCCTAGCCCTGGTTGGAGCAGCATTTATATGTCTGTCAAAATACGAATACTAGTCCAACGAGATGCCAAGGACTCGCCAGTGGATGAACATTTGGTCCTACGATCACCAGCTTTAGGTAGTTCTCTCTCGTAACCTTGTAGCTCCACATACAATAATCGTCGCTAGATACATAAGTACATAAATGATTCTATGTAATCAGTACAATTTTGTATGCACTCATTACATGATTATAAAAATTATATGCAGGTCCGTGCACACAGGGGCGTAGCGAGGAGGGGGTGTGGGGGGGTGTAGCACCCCCCCACGCTTTTGAAGAGTCGGCAAATTCAGGAAGCCAGATTTATAATTCAAGCGATAAAAAAAAAAAAAATAGAACCAGAAATTTTACAATATTTTTCGGAAAAAGTTAAAAAAAGTAAGCTTGTATTTTCATTATATTTAGGTTTTTAAACTTTTAAATGTACCTATGCAAATTGACATTTTTGCCGATTGCAGAATTTGGAAATATGCCGAATAATTAAAGAGTCGGCAAATCAACGAAGCTTCATTTGCAAACAATTATGAATAAAACGAGCCTAAGCATTTTTGCCGATTGCGGATGTCGGAAATTTGCCGACTAATTCAAGAGTCGGCAAATCAACGAAGCTTAATTTGAAAAAAAAAAAAAATAAAAAGAGCATTTTTGCCGATTGCGAATTTCGCAAATATGCCAACTTATTCAAGAGTCGACAGAGGCAATGTCACAAAAGAATCAGTGGAATCCATAATGTAATTGGAGCCCCTATTTTTTAAAGAAATTCCAGAGAGTTTGCTTTCTGAGTTGCAAATTCTTCTTGATTCATCCACAAATTGTATAAATTTCGAAGACATTACCAAAGTTGTGTTCAAGTTGAAAATGGTAATTCCCTTACACCCCGACTAAACAGGAGATAATTTCTCTCTAACTAAATATCAGATATTTATATCTTGCATTGTCTTCTATCTATGCTGGGCAAATCATGTTATGATATTTCATTCCATAGCAAGACAGCACGAGAGTTTGATGGCTGGTTTTTGGCGCACAAAAAAAAGAAACTAGCTATTCGACTGTGTTCGTTTTGGTTGCAAAGTGAATTCCAATATTTTTCTTTCAGTAAAAAGGAGAATATTGAAAATATAAATCGTATTCGTTATTATTACTTTTAATGTGGTAATAATTAGAGCATTTATTAATAAAATGATTAAAAAATAAATTACAATCCAGGCAGTTATACACCAGAGTTTTATCTTTTGCAAAAAGTTGCTTTTGTCAGCACTGTAATTACCTACTAAATATAGTTTTATTTGAATATTCAAAAATTTGTGCAAAGATCATGAAAGCGAAATTGAATTAATTTTTAGCTTCCAAAAGTAAAAAAAAAAAATCCATTTTCCGAAGAAGAAACTGTAACAAATGGATATGGATAGATATATACAAAATAATGAGAAAAAACGAGACAACAAGCAACAAAATCTTCATCTGTCAAAATTCATGTCAGCGATCTCTGTCAAGATATAATCGCAGATAGATATCTCTGATATCCCCACAAGAGATGAAACGGAGTGACTCCATTGGATATCTACTGTCAAGATGGGCATCCTGATAGAAATTATGTCCTGTGGAGTCGGGGTGTTAGCGCACAAACTCATTTGCTTCATTTTAACTGCTCCTGTGACATCAGCTTCTTGTGAACGATCATTTAGTAAATTAAAATTAGTCATAAACTATTTGCGCACGACAATGGTTGATGATCGTTTGAATAATTTGATGCTGCTTTATTCTTCGAAAGATAAAGTGCGAAATTATTCTTAATGAGGTCGTTGAAGAATGGTCCTTATTAAAACACCGCTGAATTAAAATCCAGATAGTACAATGTTAAATTTAAATATTAAATTTTCATTACAACTTATTAAGTTGCTGTAATAAAATAATAATAAATATAAATTAATAAATTTTATTATTAAAATTAATTTATTATAAATAACTAGCTATATTATTAAAAATTGTTTATTTTAAATAAATAAACTGCTGCAATATTAATAAATTAATGTATTTAATAATTATAAATGCCTAAACTGCTGATGCTGATAGAATTATGCGTTACTTTAATTTTTTATAAAGATTGTTTAATACCTATACCTAAACAAAAAAAATTGCTGCAATAATAATATAAAAGTTCATGAATTTAATTCGTTGTTAAAAATTATTTCTTATTTAGATTAATCGTTGCAATAATAATATTAATTTATTTATTCCATTGTTATTAATTATTTATTATAAATAAATACATAATTCCAAAAATAATTGATATTTTATTTTTCTACCAAATAGTTCCCAAGATTTTAAAATTTTTTCATGGAAAATCATTGCTCCTAAGTTTTTTAAATCTCTTACATCAGCTGAAGGCGGTTTCATTGAAAAATCTCGCATTTCGAAATCTCAAAAGTGTATGTGGCGAAGTGAAGATTTTAGCTAAAATCAATCAGTCCTATCAGGAGTTTCGCCCGAATGTCATTCCACTCGGAAAAAATCCCTTTTTTCTTTTCCCTTATTTTGAGTTTCACCCGAAAAATGCTAAATCTATACAGTCGGCAAATTTTTAAAATAAGTCGGCATATTCCTAAAATAAGTCGGCATTTTAATGAAAGTCACCCCCCCACGGCTCGAACCCTCGCTACGCCACTGCGTGCACAGAAAGTGCAAGAGAGGGAGGGGGGTTCTATTTTCATGGTATAATAAATGAATTGATTGCGGATAAATGTGCTGCGACCTAAAGATCTGTTGTGCCACTACAAAACCCGAATGACGCAACTCATTATATAGCTCTTTCTCCAGCTTGGTTCATTTTAGGAACTCAACATGTATGTCAGCTATTTTGTATTTTCAGAAATGATTGTTTTCTGTCGTATATCTAGTGGCATCCCCGATATCTACATATGTCTTTGATGCACGAGTGCATCACATTTTCTTAGTATGAGGTCCGGTGTTTCCACGTGAATGTTGCAGAATCTTCAAGTTGCACTTCGCACTAAGCCAAAAAAAACTGAGATATCTTCTTAGGTTGCAGTGCATGCCTAAACTGATGCAGCATGTATAACAGGCTTGGATACAAGTTTGGCTTCCCTCAGTTCTTTCTATACTTTTCATCTCATGGCCTCCTCTTCTGATTTGATCTTATATTTGATAACGTTTTCTCTCCACTGCTATAGGGCCCAGTTCTCGTACGTAAGGCTTATAAAGTTAATGAAGAATAACATAAAAATAAAGTTCAATTTACATGAAATACAAGGTGTCCCAAAAGTCATGTATACTTGCTCCAAATAAGATCAAGAATTCTTATTTTCGGGCAATATGCATACGGAAATAGTAATTTTAATTTATTTCAATACAAATAAGAGTTTGGATATCTTAAAAATATTGAGTGAAACGTGTATTTCATAGCACATAGTATTTTCGCTATCCCAAGGAGGGGGGGGGGGGTGTTGAACCCCGAAAACCCTCCCTGATCTTTGGTCTGATTATATTGCCACATTTCATAACAAAGTTTAAGTCATATAAGATGTATACATGATATTGTGTAGTGAGTACAGTTTATTTGTACTCAATACATTTATATAACTTTTCTATGGACTCATAACATAATTATGTATTTAGTACATATTTATGAATACGTCGACTCAGCTTTGTAGCTAGTCCATGGAAATGTGTTGAGTATACATATATTGTCTGTATTGAATTCACGTCATTATAGACCCAGTACACGTTACATGGACTTAGCACTTAGCACTTTAGCGCGCCCACAGATATGCGTTAATATAGACTCAATACACGTTGCTCACTCTCAGCATGTTACTTCAATGTTTGAATTTTATTTAATCACTGCATCGATTGTAGGTGGCCCATAGTTTTGTATTAAGAATATTATTCCCAGATTTAATAAACAAAATAAATGTCCTATATACCAGTGTTCAGAAACGCACGCTCATGAGCGTGCCTTTTCAAATGAGCACTTACCAAAAACGCTCGCCCATGAGCCATCAGGTGTGAGCAATTTTAGTTTGGCTCGCGCTCGCGGGCGTTCGATTTATAAACACTCGCGTCAAGAGCGCTCTCATTATGTGCGATATTAAAACGCTCACTCAAGAGCGCTCTCATTGTGTACGATATCAAAGCGCTCACGTCAAGAGCGCTCTCACTGTCTGCGATAGCAGAACCGCACGCTCATAAGCGTGAGACGAGAGCGAGCTAATTAAGCGCTCGCGAGCCCTTAAGAGTTTAGAAAAAAAAAAAACATAATATTTTTGGGTTTTAGTTTTAATGCTAGTTAAATAAATTTAATAAGTGACAAGAAGTGTCTTATATTTCCTCGTTATCAAAGCAAATCTAATGTAGATGTTTCTATTACATCGAAATTTAATTTTTAAAGAAGAATATTAGCAAGAGATTTTTTTGAAAGTTTTGTTCTCAGTTTTGTTAACATTGTCGAAAGTGCGCTAAATGCGTGTTCGACTGATACTTGTGTGGCAGGAACAGCAAGAGCAACTTCGGCAAGTTGAGATAGTTCCCTATCATGGCTATGATAATTCTTCCAGTAACTCAACATATTAGTTTCCAAAGGTTCCAGACTTCTTTCGCACAATAACGAACATTTTAGCTCTAAACTTCTTTTAGTTATTGATGTTGATAGGGCAGTGGTTAACAATAGTTGTATATGTTCTTGCAATTCGCCGTATTCATTACCAGATGATGTAGAAGGCAAATCGGATCTTGTTGTATTTACAGGGGTAATTTCATGGGCAGAGGGTGGTGTTGTATCTAGTAGTTGCAGCATTTCATGTTTTCATTAGATGGTTGAGTGCAACTTGTTTTTGATGATCGGTTAGCAATGGAGGAGCATCAAAATTGAAACGTGGGTCTAGGAAGAGGGCAGCAACAAAGGCATCGTTCTCTAAGAGTTTTTGTTTTCTAGTAGTCATTGCTGTACGCAGACGGGATGCATATTAATTTCCGTCAGCAATATTGTTTATCAGCTTGAGTTCGCAGGTAAACCAATCTCGATAGAAATCGCCGAAGGTATATTGCTCGCACTTTAATTTCAAAGTACAGTCGGTAAGCAGTCTAAAGCAATGATAAAATTGTTGACCATTTACGCCAAGAATGCTTTTTTCCATACAAGTGGCAATATCTACTTTCAAAGAAATCATTGTTTTTCTACGCGCTTCATATTAACTTCCTTTATTTCTTGACTTGCTTTCTCAACAGCTAACCCGATATTTTTTGAATTGATGATAACTCCAAGTTTTTTTTATAAGGGGCAATAATTTTTTTTTAAAAAGTCATGATCGTCAAAAATTCGGAATGGAATTACCAAACCCACACAACGTTTTAAATTAAATTCTTTTTTGTTCATGGTGATGTTTACAGTTGATTTTGATTTCAATCCTGATACCGATGCGAAAGGTTCATTGCTTTCGTCACTTTCATCATCACTTATATTTTTTGTGTACCAACTTATAGTGCAGTTTTATATTTAACGGTTTTTTCCCACATAAGTCTTTATCACAATGCTCTACTTAGCACTTAGATTTGTTTGTTTTCGAATCATATTTCACACATTTTTGATAATGGAATATTTTTCGCGGCGTCATTATTATTTTTGTATACTTTTATTTTATAATAATCCATTCAATTCTTACTGTCTTCCCGTTTATTAATCGAATGAATTCATAGGGCTCATTGGCTCAGAAGTGCAGTGTATTGGAAAAACCCATTTTCAACATCTTCACAAATGTACGCAAAAAACTAATTAAACAGAACATCCTATAAGAAACTTCGAAGAATCCGAAGTGCTATAATTCGGGGTTTTCCTATGACCATGTTCCTTATAAGCGTATTCTACTGTATACACACATGTGCGCAAAAAAGGGTGCATATTCTAATTCCTAGAATAAAATGGAACAAATCCACTCGTGCTACCTACTATATTCAGAAAAAAACCCATTATAAACAACCACGCGAATAATCGGCTTATTATGACCTAATTTACAAAAAACTAGAACCTTTATTTCAGAAACCGATTTTTTTTATGATCGTATTTCTAAGAATTGCGATCAACTATTGGTAGGTATAGTCCTGATCCATGATCAAAGAACGCAACGATGTTGCATTTTGCATATCGTATGTCCGAAGGAAAATTGAAAAAAAAAAATTCTTCCAAAGTTAGTTTTGTTTGTAAATAGATTTTGCCTTTTACCGACGTTATTCTTCTTTTCTTAAAAAAATGAAGGAAGCTAGTTCATAAATGCATCTTCTTTATTGAATTGAACAAATGAAATGAACATTGAAAACCATTTTCCTTACACATTGCTCATGAGCGCTCACAACCGCCCGCGCTCGCCCGCGAACCATGGGCCATATGTCGTTTTCGCTCTTGTCTATGAGCGGGCGTTTTGCTTTCGAGGTTATGCGCTCTTGCTCACGATCGGGCGTTTCGCTTTTGACTTTGGCGCTCTTGCCCATGAGCGGGCGTTTCGCTTTTGAGTTTTTGCACTCTCGCTCGCGGTCGCGAGCCTTTGAACCCTGCGTACGCTCGTGGGCAAAATATGAGCTAAGAGCGTTTTATGAGCGCTCGTGTGCGAGCGTTTCCGTACCCTGCATATACTCACTACATAAATATTGCATCACTTAGTACTCTTGAATTATTTAAGTTATGGTTTATTGGGTACATGAATTCAAATGTAACCAATACCATGTTAACTTAACTTAAATAGAGCTTTCATGGATATCCTATCCCAGCAAACATTTCCCTTCAGAAATGATTTATTAATAATTCACAGGAGTGAAAGAAACCCTCATTTATGAATTCATTTATAAACCGGTTTGGATCAAATTTACTGGGTAGCATTACCTCGAATTCGAATCGTTTTTATGTTTCATTAATAATAGAGTAATTCTTCACTTTAGTGAATGTAAATAGGACGCTTATATATTCATTTCACTGAACAATTCATGAATCTTTTTTGAATCATTTAAATGATACGGATTTGATTCATTCATATGAATATAAATTGGGGTTTCCTCATTCAGTTTAGTGAATATAAATTGAATTATATTTAATTCATTATAATGATTCTTTAATAATAGGAATGTATACCATAGAACTGAATGTAAATATTATTTCAGTGTGGTTATACAAAATGCTATTTTAAAATGGTAAAATTATCTGCATAAACAGTTTGATTTCCCTAGATTTATCGAATGAAACTTATGATAAATTTTGCAAAGTATAATGGAATATTCGCGGCTATTCTGATATTCGGTCGAATTAATTCCGTAGGGAATGAAAATGGAAATCAAAAAGATACTCCAATTGAAAAAGTTAAAACAAAAGTTAATTTATTCAATTTCTTTTTTTATTTTTTTTTTTTTCACTGCCACAGAGAATATAGTTCCTTCCGTACAATAACAAATAACAATACGCAAAATTTAATGAAAGTGACAAATTTCCTCTTTACATAACTTTTTGCAGTTTTGGCACGACTAGGTCCCGTTATGGCTTTTCAAAACAAAATGAAAGGGACATTCAGTTTATGTGAATAAAAATGGACGCACCCAAGATATACCTCTTTTGAGGATCGCTTGTGCGCGTTCACTTTTATTCATTTTATTATGTGAAGGAAATAAGAATCTCGATATTTTTTTATTAAAAAAAAAATCAACACAAATCCCCTTTCCCCGCGTATGAGGTAACAGTGATGGAATATTTGAGTATATTCACATTTTATTCACAGAAGTGAGTGTTTCTCGAATATATGTTCTTCATTTTCACTGAATGTTCTATGAACGTTCACAAAAATGTTTGCTGGGATGCATCTACTTTGGTACACACAACTTTAATAAAAGTTTCTGTACTGAGTACATACATTTTTCCTTCAGTTTAGGGATAATATAATAAACCTATGCTTAATGCCAGTATATTAAAGTTAAAAATAAAATAAAATTAAAATAAAATAAAATAAAATAAAATAAAATAAAATAAAATAAAATAAAATAAAATAAAATAAAATAAAATAAAATAAAATAAAATATCTATTGCATGCGTCCGTGTCCTGTTATAAGGGATTGGACCAATATAAGTGAATTCACACTTTTAAGTCCACGTAGTATATTAGAACAAACATTTTTTTTAAATAATTTATAAAAAAAAAATCAAAATTATAAACAAAAAGTTAATGAACTTACACTTTTTTATTTAAAAAAGAAAAACAAAGCTACCTTTTTCTGGTACCCTCTTACATCGTATTTAAAATAAATTCCATAACTAACACGTGCCTATATCCTTTCTTCGCACACGCTAGCTTATTTAATTATGAAAATGTGCTATTTCAATTAATTTGTATCTTGTTTTCCTCTTTCCTGCATTAGTCGGTAAAATTGTAGTATTTTTTTTATATTATTAAAAATTTGAAAAAAAAAAAATTGTTTCCAAACTGTTGTCGTTGCTCACTCAATTCTCCCGTTAGCTTTTTGGTGTGAGCAAATTACGATTTCACTTGAGTAAATAAATCGTGAAATTTTAATTACCTCATTTTAATCATCCGGGCGTGTTTTTTGTATTTTGATATCTTTAGGTAGGCAGCAGAGCTACACCTTTATCACATTATATTCTGGTTTCTGTTCTTAAGATAGGTATATACAAAATAGCACCTTTTTTTCGACTAGCTACCTTTTATTTTCGCAATAACAGAATGAACAATAATAATGGAAATAAGAAGCGGAAATCCTTTACAAGGACACACTTTCATTTCGTGCTTCGTTTATTTTTCAAAAAAAAAAAGATTTTTTTATTTAATTAAAATTATATAATTCCAATGGCATTCTTATTATACACTAACAATGCAAAAGACAAACGGAGCGGCGTGATGGCGGCGGACACTGCGTCCGGAAGCTGAAAGGTTCGGTTGTGCTTATAATTATTGCCTTTTCACGGAAATAACTTTTTTCAAGAAAATATTTTCTCTGTGTCTGTAGGTTTTGTATAACGTTGATACCAAAAAGGACATTTACTTCAAACGAACTGAATGAAATTAAAACCCAAAGCGAGGAAGCCTCTTTTCTTTTTTACAAGAAGTATAAGTTGTGTTTCCATAAGAATTTTATACAGTCTTATTGAATCCCACCGCCCACATATTGTATATCCTTTGCACAAGACGACCGAAAAGGATATAAATTGTCAAAAACTTAAAAAGTTCTCCAAAATAATAAGAGAATCGAAAAATGTTTCCTTCCTTTTTGTTGCGATTCGAATGATTGCCTTAATTTTTTTTGTTCCGATTCCTTATAATTAAAGCTTTAAAAATTTCTCAGGACACATCTGTAAGGAAACACGTGCCAACAAAATGATATCGCGACATACATTCTTGAATAAAAAGGACATCAATTTTAACAACTTTCCGAAAGCTGGAGCTTAATGCTTCCCAAATAGTTGTGCAAATATATCTAGGTACCTTTTGTATACCTAAGAAGGGAACAATGCTATGAGTGTGCGAAAAACAGTTCTCAAAAACCAATTTATAAGGACGCTACTCAAAGTTTTATCCTTATGTATACCTTAGCTACCTATCGCGCGGTGTATTTTGTGATAAAGGGCGATGTTGTACAAAGCTATGTATACTACCTCTGGGTAAAGTACGCGGTTTGGGCTGGTATTTTCATTCTTATACCTGATAAGAAATGGTAGATGTACGTGTAGACACCTTTTCCAATAAAAGGGATCCGAATATATTGTATAAGCGACAACAGACAGGAGTAAGCTTTTTTGGTAGATTGCTGGATTACGTGATGTGTCCTTTGTGTTCGGCGTTGAAACATGGTTTTAATGAACGACATCACGAGGCTGCTGGTTGGTTGCTGGTGGGTTGTGTAGGAAGCTTATATAACATAGACTTAATCAAAATCCCAGCATTTATGTTATACAGCGAGTGGTAATAAAAATTCGTTCATTGTAATATTATAGTTTAAAAGTTTTACTTGCTAAATGAATTTTATAGTTACTTATACTGTATAGGTATGCGTATGTATATAAGATTGTGGTACTTTGGTAGTTAATTCAAATAGTTTTCTTACACTTAGGTGTAATTGAAAACATTAAATGGAAATTGGTAACCGTTTTATGACTTAATTGTTCTTAATTTTTGTCAGAAGAGGAAACCCAATCGACGAAGTGAGATGGAATTTTCATTTTAGTTTTATGATTAAGTTAAGGATGAACAGTTTTGATATATGGAAGATCCTCCGCAAACTGATACTTTTATGAGTTCAAAGTTTGCGAAAAAAATTATTAAATTTCTTAAACTTTTTTGATTTTTAAAAGTCAATATGCTTAAAGTGGACGCACTTCAAGCTTAGTTTTTATACACTACATGGTGACGTAGTGAGCTTCAAGCGGAAGACCGGCAAGTTCATCATTTTATTTTATTCATCACACAGATAGGACGTAGATGCAAACCGGACATATCCACGTGGTATCCGCCAGGTATCCGTCAGCTATCTGCCAGGTATCCGCGTGGTATCCACTAGGTATCCGCCAGGTATCGCGTGGCACCCGCAAGTATACGCGTGGTATCCGAACAGTATATCCGCGTGGTATCCGTATGGTATCCGCATGGCATCCACATGGTATCCGCCTGGGTATCCTTATGGTATACGCCTGGTATCCACGTGGTATCCAACAGGTATCCGGATGGTATCCACATGGTATCCTCATGTTTTAATTAAAAATCTTGTTTTTGAGCTCTTACATATGTCTACCATTATTCCAGAGCAAGCAGTTATACAATACATAAAATTTAATAAGACGAAATCCATGGAATTAGGATAGTGGAGCTTCAAGACATATAACACTGAACAAATTGCACTTTCAAACCTACACGTGATTCGATGTATCCAAAGTCATTTGTCTAGAAAAGCAGGACTTTTAGAGTAAGGACATATTGGTCAAGAGAACATTAAAATTAAGGTGAGCATTGATGGTTGTGGTGGAAGATGCAATTTTGGAGGATGTATGATACGTCCCTAATGCAAATGCTCAACTATTTTCTATCAAGACTGCTGCTGATGGTTTCACGACAATAATGGATGACCAAGCTGCTACAGTTAAAAATAGTCGTAATGGTGAAGTAGCAGTTGAAGGGTTACCTTCAAAATAAACTTGATGTTTTGAATATTCATTTTTTGATACCTTTAGAGCCCTTACAAGTCTACATTACAAGCGTTTCAGAAGTCTTCAATTCTTTAACGAAAGCTCACCAGATTAAGCGTCATGTCAAGAAAATTCTTCATAAAATGATTATCAGTGTTCCTGAGAGTGCAAAAGAATTCTGTGACGAATGTGCTGCTGGTAAGACCTGTTACGGATGTTGAGCTTATCATCGCAGATGTTCTTGGACCCTTCGAGATGAAATCAGTAGGAACTAGGAAGATTCCAGTATTATTTCTGTTTCAAAGATGACTTCAGCCAATTCCGCAGACTCTTCTTTTTGAAGTTCTAATGTGATGTTTGTAGTTCAATTGAAAGTTTGTCAATTGAAGCAAGAACTAATGAGCACATTGTCAATGCTAAGATGCGTTGGCAATAGAGATTTTGAAAAAAATATTGCTAAAGTTTTGTCAAAATTTGTAAAAGACCAATGTATTATGGCCCTCCTTACACTCCACAACAGAATGGAGCTGCAGAACGGGAAAACCGAACAATTGTGGAAGCAGCTTTAGGTATCCGAGTTTCCATGAAAATTGACACTATTTTCAATTCAGAAGTAGTCTGTAAAAATAACCCTGAACGCACATTTCTAGATAAACTTAATTTAGGAGAAACAAAGAAAGAAAAGATAAAGTTGAAACTCTGATCACTAATAAAAAAGAATATAGCTTCAAGTGTTGAATATAACATCTAGAATGAAGCCAATGCCGAAGATGTTGAAGAAACAACTGATTTTCAAGAAAGTTCAAGGTCACGTCTTGAGTTTGATAGTTTTCATAGTCAGCATCTTGACATTGAAACCAATCGTAGAAATTTAGTTGGGGAATGAAGTTCCAATTGACGAAAGACCGAGAAAGAAGCCAACTTCGATGACAGGAGAATAGTGCAAACTAATATTTGCAGAAGAATGTGACTCAAGTCTAGAGTCTAGATCATAACTCTGAAGCCTTGAGGTCAGCAAATAAAATACATTGACTTTCAGCGATGAAAGATGAATTTACACCTCATAAAGAAATTCAAACATGGGAGCCTGTGAGACGACCAGAAAACGCGAAAGTAGTTCAAAATCGGTGAGTCTTCTCAGTGAACAATGCAGGGAAAAAAAAGCCCACGATACAAAGCTGGACAATGGACATGTTGCAAAAGGGTATATTCGACAAAAAGGTATCGATTACGATAAAACATTAAGACCTGTAGCCCGTTATGATACAGTGCAATGCTATTATCCTTAGCTGTGACCAAGAATTGAAAATTTAGCATTTTGATGTCAAAACCGCATTTTTAAAATTGAGCATTTTGATGTGGAAACAGCATTTTTATACGGTCCTCTTGAGGATAAAGTATAATTAGAGCAGCCTGAAGGATACAACAAGATAGAACTGGTTGAGTATGCCGACTCCTTAATGGGGATTTGTATGAACTTAAACAAGCCCCTTGATGATGGCATTAACGTTTTTTGGCCTTGTTGAAAAAGGCCGGGCTGAAGAATAGCACAGCTGATCCATGTCTATTTTATCTCAAATGATAGTGGGAAAGTTTTCTATGTAGAGATTTATGACGACGATAGACTGGTTTTTGCCAACAACGAAGCAGAAATTCAAAATTGTATGTGGGCATTCAATTATTAATTTAAAACTACCTACGTATCTCTTGAAAACTGTCTCGGCATGTAAATGCAAATTGGAAACGATGTCTCAATTAAGTTAAACCAAGAATATTATTCTACAAAAAATAATTTTTGGACGTTTCAAAATATTTGAATGTATTCCAAAAAGTCGGGAGGGAGAAAATTTGAAATTTGTTGGTGTTTAAGAGGAGCGTAGTATCACCGTTTTGTCCGCTTTCCCAAAACTAATATGGCAACAATCATTCTCGAGCGGATTAAGGATAGAATCGAGTCTCCACTCAAGAGACATCTAGCCAGCTTCCGCAGTGGTCGATCGTCTGTCGACCATATCAACATCCTGCATATCTTCCTTGAACAGTCGATGGAATTTCAATCACTTTGAGTAGGCCTTCAATCGAGTCAACCGAGATTGTATATGGAGATCGTTCCTTGGTAGGGGCATACCCCCAAATAATGTTACCATTATTAAAGAGTCCTACAACAACGCAAGATGTTTTGTTTTACACAATGGGCAGCTATCCGACTCCTTCGTAGTGCCACAGAGTGTTAGACAAGGGGATGTTCTATCGCCAATTCTCTTCCTGATTCTAAAAAAAAAAAAAAATTGGGTGGCGCAACAGCTCGTGGAGAACCAGGGCCTAGTGACTAACAACTCACAACCATTCCTGTGTGCGTGTTTGTTGGCAGGAATGGAGGGGACCTACAGTTTTTTGCCGAGTCCGAACTGCTAAATGAGAAGCATTTTTTCATGACAAGTATACTCTTGGAGGAGTTCCTCGCAAGAGGCAGTACCTCGAATAAAACATTTCTGTTCTTAGGTGGCACGGCTGGGAATCGAACCCACACCTTCGGCATGACAGTCCTACGCATTAACCATCATGCCACAAGGTACTACCTTTCCTTCCTGATGCTAGCTGGTTCGAAAGGCTGATTCATTTAGATTATGACGATGACATATGTCTACTGGCAAATAACATCAGTGGACTCAACGGGATGTGCCAAACACTGCAAATGAAGGGAGAGTTCACTGGTCTTAGAATAAACAGCAAAAAGACAAAAATAATGCTCACAGGCCGCTCCACATAGCTCGTATTATTCTACAGGCGACGCCAGTGGAAGATGTCGAACAGTTTAACTACCTAGGCAGTATTGTTTCTGCAAATGGCGATACAGATCTGGACGTTCAAAGTAGAATTAATAAGGCTCGTGCTGCCTTCGGTACTTTGTTCCCAATTTGGAAATCCAGTCATTCTTCGAATTAAATGTCAAATACGTGCTGTTATATGATTGCGAAACCTGGAAAGTCACGTCTACCATTTCGAGGAAATTGCAGGCTTTTGTGAATCGCTGTCTACGCCACATCCTCAAGATTCGCTGGCCACAAATTATATCAGACGAGGAATTGTGGCGCAGGAGAAGTCAAGAGCGGTTGGACGTTGACATAAGAAAGCATAAATGGCAAAGGATTGGCCGCATATTGAGGAAACCAAACGATGAAATTGCAAACCAGTCCTCTGAAAGAAGTCCTCAGGGTACACAGTGGGTTGGAAGACCAAGAACAACATTGAAGTCAACTGTCTAAGCAGAAGCAGAATCCCAGAGAGAGACGTGGCCACAGTTTAAATACCTTGCCGCAGACCGTGAATGATGGAGACGTTTTGTTGACGCCCTATGCCCCAACCGGGGTTACAGGACACAATGATAAAAAAGCAAGTTCCATATCGTGAAGCTGTTGGGGTCTTGTTGCATTTGGCAGCAGTAACACGACCTGACATTGCTTTTTCATTAAATCAGCTATAATATACCAGGGGAACAGCAAGCAACAATTAGAAATTTTTAGTGATGCTGATTATACTGGTGATCCTAAAACAAGGTGGTCAACCACTTTGCTGGTGGACTTGTGTCGTGGCGAGCCAACTTCCACGCACCGTTGCTTTATCAACCACTGAAGCTGAAATTATGGTGGCAAGTGAATGTGCTAAGGAAGATATGTGGCTAAAAGGCAAAAAGGACAATCACCAATATTCTATGTCGACAGTGCAAGCGCTGTTAGACCGGAAAAAACCCGGAATTTCATAAAAGAACAAAGCATATCGAAATTTCGTCATTTTTATGTTCGGGACCATTTTCTTGTAGGTAACATAAGATTGGAGCACATTTCAAGAAATGAACAGTTTTCAGATTTACCAACAAAACGTGTTTGAGCAGACGCTACGAAAGAGATAGGTATTGACCAATATTATCATAACTACTCTACATTTCAATTTATGTTTTGTTTGGTGTTTATTGAAGAAGTGTTGAAACAAAGACAAGACACCGAACAAGTTGAACGCTTTATAATTAAACAATTTAAAATATTTTTGTGATATTATTTTTATATAAAAAAAACTCTCATTAACCCTGAGGCCACACGAGCAAGTACTTGCAAGCAAGTTGGCTACATACACTGCCTGTCAAATTCGTAATTTGCACTCCACTTGCCTCCCACTTGCTTTCCACTTGCATTCCACTCGCTTGTCTCCCAACTTGCTTCTCAACTGGCTTCACTACTGGCTTCAAAACTTGCATACCAGTTGATAAGCAAGTTGCTTGGGTTTGTTTGTGTTAGTAAACAAATGTGTATGTATTGCAACTTGCTCGTGTGAACTCGGGGTAAGATAATCTCATCGCATAATTTTATTAATAAAAACACTTAATAAATGCTTTGTTTGGTAAGTTCAAGTTGTAAAGAGATAAAATATCTTTTCTAATTTTACTATATGATACTTATTCTGTATGCCAAGGTTGATTGAAATTGATTATCCACTCATTATAAAAGCTTTTGATGGAAATTTTTTCTTTTCAATGTTATTTTTGATGCACTTCTAAGTTTAAAAATCTAGATTATAACTCCCTACTTGTTGATTGATATAATTCCTGTGATTATTTCAATTATATGGGTCCTTCAATTGATTGAAAGCTTTCTGGTTGAACATGAAGATATGGCAGGTGACATTAAAAAAATTCTGGACATTATACCTTTTAAATTGTAGTGGTCCTTATGGAAAGCATTCTTCATCTAAGCTATCGTTGTGACTATATACCACCTCCCACTTCAGTTCAACAACTTTCGCGCTTGAGTAGTTCCATTCAACCACCATCACCACTTAGGCTGATAAAATTATACCCATCGACTTTTTTTGCAAAATGGAACCAGGCAAAAGATGGCTTCCCCGGGAGTAGGTTAAGTATATAATACGTATCTACACGTGTGTAAACAGTAAAGTATCATTCTACCTCTTTCGCTCTCTATAGAGATGCATAAGCTGAGAGGCAAAACCATTAGAAATAATAAAAAAAAAAGTTAAAACCTGTCATCAGCACTATCACGGTCCTCGTCATCATTACGATAACCATTAGCATTGGTGACATTGTTATCTGTATCAGCAGTTTCTATGTGAAGTGACACATCTTCGAACAAATACCATCACCCAATTACCCCCCCCACTTACTAGACTAAACGTATAAGGCAATGGGGCGGACATTCGTGGAATCTCCCTCATTTTAGCTCTTCTATAACCCATCAGAATCCTACACCGTACACCCTCATGTGTATATGAGGGCGTCCTTTTTATGAGTATATGTATGCATGCATACAATTAGCTGCTCTAATTAACTGCTCGACACGATTATCATTTTAACAAATAATAATAATTATAAAAGTTGGCAGTAAGCTTTAAATTAATTTCCATGAGGCTTCGTGTAAAGTGTTTATATTCTCCATTTATAGTAGAGTGTGCGTAAGTGTGTGTGTGTGTGTGTTTGAGTATGGTGCCTGTGTGCAAAAGAGTGTCCTCCTTTACTGGTTTAGTTTCCTGTAATAGGGTTAAGATGTTTGTCATTCTATATCCCTACGTTGCGTTCATTCTTTGAGGGTAAACGTTGATTAGGATTTGCAAGTATAAGAACTAAGAATAAGAAGAAGACATGGAGTGGAATAAAAAACCAGAAGACTATTGAGGCCACTTGTCCAGCGGCCAACCGCAGTTGATTGCAATTTTTCAGCTTCTCTTTTTTTTTGAAAGACAAAGGACACTAAAGGAGTGGGACAGAAAGCTGGATGAAACTTTTTCAATAGCTGCATTAATTTTTGTCCCGGAACAAATAAAGGACTCTGATAGATAGGAAAACTTTTACTGGACTGCAAATTCAATGCTCTTTTTTTCTGTACTCTCGCCACTCATGGATTGTTTACGGAAAATTCTTTTTTACAAGTTGAAAAATTTGTTGTTTTTATACTAAGAGAGAATGTTTCAAAAGTATCTTTGACTTGAATGTTAAAATTTTACATATTTTCTTAGTAGTTTTTTTTATATATATATATTTTGTTTGTTAGACCATCTTTGAGGTTAAACTTCTTAGTAGGTGTCGGATGTAAATTAATCTTTTTGATTGGGGCAGATTTAAAAAACTTTAAAAAATTGCCTGTGGAAATAATTGATTCCAACTAAGTCACATGAATATGCTTAGTTTCCAATTATAAAAAAAATCTTTATGAATTTGAACTGAATTTATTTAATCAAAATTTAGTACACATTAAAAAAAATCTTATTACTTTAAAGGAGTTAATTTTGTATATATTTAAGTATGCATACACACAGAAAAAAAACGCAATGTAAAATCAACATGACGAATTATTGATTTCGATAAAAAGATGAATTTTTCAATCATTGGATTTCATTTCGATTTCATTTTATTTTAACATTTCAAAACATTAATTTATGACTTAGTCCTGTTAATTTAAAATTGAAAACAAGTAAACAGGAATTTCATTTTAAATTATACAGTTTTTGCTTTGTTTTAACCTTGAAGTTGTGTCAAAATAAAATGATTCATATATAAATTCCAAGTTAAAAGAAATTCATGTAAAAAAAAAGCGTTTTCATGTAAAAATAACCAGGCATACACTTAAACAACGTTTTTCATTTTGATTCAACATGTTTTGCATTCTAAGGGAAATATTATTAAATCATTAAGGTTTCATTTACAAATTAATTCATGTGTGAGACCCTGTTGAAATAACATGATTGAACTCATTTTAACATTGAAATAGAATCAAAATAAAATGATTCAACTTAAAAGTTCAAATGAGCTCAACTCCATATTGCATCTCAAGTTGACGTTTGGCACTAGTTTTTTGCGTAGCGAATTGGCCCAGTGGATGAGTGCTATCTCCGTATGCGGAAGGTTCCCAGTTCAAAACTGAGTAAGTATCACAAAGTATTTTTAAAATAAAATAAATATATAATGAATTTCTATACTTTCAGACCATGGTGATTTAACATGATAATAGTAATGGCTTAATATGATGGTAATAATGATTGAACATGATGGTAGTAAACTATATATGATGGTCATGGCGATTCAACATGATGATCGCGGTACTTCAACATGAAATCGTATTGATTCAGCATTCATTTGCTATGGATTCCATTTTTATTTGCAGGTTTTTTCGTATTCAATTCAAAAATATTCCACAGTTGAAGAAAATTGGTCAACTCATTTAAGCACGATACAAAATTTATAAGTAATTTAGATAAAATCCGCCTTCTAACACTCCCACTTTTCTTATTTTTTTTTTTATTTAAGTGACATTTTCGGAGTTTGTACTTCTAATAAATGAAACAAATCAGGAAATAATATTACAAAAAACAGCCACTGACACGCCCACTTTTTTTATTTCTTGATATCCCAGAAAAGGCTTTTATGCTTTGTATACAATTTTATGAATTTATTCAAATGAAGAAGAAAATAATTTAAAAATGTATTTTTGGAAATTAGATATGTCAAATGCCACTTGCACTTTTATTATTTATTTGTTTCTTGGAAATAGTTCCATAGGTACATAGCCTTAACATAGGCTATGTACCCACTACAACGCCCACTTTTATTATTTTCAGCTTTCTTGGAAATAGCTCTAATGATAAAATTAAATTTTCAGAAATTGGTTTCCCGAAAACCACTCTAACGAATTATATGAAATATTCAGAGCATGTCTGTTTGCAGATGGAAAACATTTGGAAAATATTTTTAGTAGCATCCGCCTTTTACCATGCCATTTTTTTATTTGTTGGCTTCTGGAAAACGGCTTTATTAACTCTATTTTTATGCAACGATTTAAAGGTTTCTCAGTTGGTTGATATTTTGGGAGTTAAATAAAATAACAGAAAATAATAAAATCCACCACCTGACTTTTATTAAATGTTGGGTTCTGGGAAATGATTTAAGGATTTGGATGACATTTGCACAGCTTTTATAAAAGCAAAAATAATAAAAAAATTGTTTTTTGCAAAAGTCTGTTGTCTTTTTTTGTAAAATTAGACCTGGGCTCAAAAATTGCTCAACATATTTTTTTAATTTCCTCGAAACTACCCAAATGATTCAGAAAATATTTTCAAAATATTTTGCAATGAAAAAGGCAAAAAACAAAACATAGTTCCAATAAAGAATGATTTTAGTAAAATTCACCGACGGCCCCGTTCATAATTTCTCGAATTAAATGGCCCCCAATCTGTATAGTCCTGTCAGAAAACAAAAATCACTGCACTTTTTGTGGCCTTATTTCAATATTTTTAATTTGTTTTTGACATGCTAGGGATGTAATTTTGCTTTGGAGTCACAGTTATAATCCTGTTGCTTGCACATTATTTTCAAAAATGGCGCTCAATCTGTGGAAAGTGGTAAATTAAATAAAAAACTCGTAAATTACTTGGAAAATTTCCATCGTTAGAATAACGACTTATATATTAAAAGAAAGGTTTTGAGTAGGAGAACATTGAGCTAAAATTTCAGTGGTGCCACATTTCGGGCACGCGTGGGATTTCCACTTTTTTGGTAATTTTTAATATTTTGAACACAAAAAAATTATTACTTTTTTCTCCAACATGCGTTTGGCTTCGGAGGCATTGCCGCAAATTCTCTCACGTTATAAATATTAAAAACTATCAAAAAAGTGGAAATCTTTGGCATCAAAAAAGTATGTTCCTGGAAAATGGGAACACTTAATTTTTACCAAATGTGCTTCTATACTTAACACCTATCTCTTAACACATCAATCGCTATTTTCCTAAGCCACGTTAAGAGTCTGGAGGCGTTTCCGCAACTTTTTGGGCGTTCAAAACTACTAAAAAAGGGGAAATCCTACATTTTGACATAAAAAAAAGTAGATATGTTTCCGAAAAGTGTCAACATTTAAATTTCAACTGAAGGTTTGACTACACAACACCTATTTTAAAAATATCAATCAAAGGGCACGGTATTGCCAAGCCAAGTTCGCGGCAATACACCCTTTTTACAGGAACAAACTCAGGCGATTTTCAACCCCCCTCTAACTTCAGTACTAATAAAGTCAGAAACTTCAAATTCGGAGTATTTGCAGAACTGATCAAACACAGGTGGCTCACCAAATTTCAACTCTTTAACGATAGTAGTTCCCAAGATATAGGACTTCAAAAATCGCAAAAACCGTAACTGACTGACTCACTGACAGATCATCAAAATTATGGAGCACTTCCCGACATTGTAGAAACTTGAAATTTCGCACGACGGTAGGCCTTGTGGTGCATACAAAGGAAAAAATCGAAAATCTGCAATTTTTTCTTCAGGGGGCGTGGCATCCACCCACTTTCTTAAATAATCTATAAATTATATCGTCGGCTAACTTCACAGTGACATTAACAGAATGCAAAGTGAATTTTTCGATTTTTTTTGTCAAATTTGGACTTAAAAATTTGAACTTAGTTTTTCTTGAAAAACTGCAAATTTGGATCTTAACTGCAATTTTCTAGCTGGCTCAGTTGCTGAGAAAAGGGTATGTACTGCTAACTTCACACTGACGTAAACAGTGAAAAATTAATTTAATCGATTTTTTTTTCAAATTTGGAATTCCAAAGTTGGACATACATTTTTCTTGAACTGCAAAATAAACTGCAAGTTTGGATTCTAATTGCAATTTTCTAGCTTGCTCAGTTCCTGAGAAAAGGATATGTACTGCTAACTTCACAGGGATGTTAACAGTGAAAAATGAATTTAATCGATTATTCGTCAAATTTGGACTTCAAAATTTGGACTTAGTTTTTTCTTGAAGTGCATGAAAAACTGCAAATTTGGACCTTAACTGCAATTTTCTAGCTGGCTCAGTTCTTGAGAAAAGGATATGTACCTAACTTCACAGTGATGTTAACAGTGAAAAAGGAATTTAATCGATTTTTTTGTCAAATTTGGACTTAAAAATTTGAACTTATTTTTTTCTTGAAGTGCATAAAAACTGCAAATTTGGACCTTAACTGCAATTTTCTAGCTGGCTCAGTTCTTGAGATAAGGGTATGTACTACTAACTTCACACTAACGTTAACAGTGCAAAGTGAATTTATCGATTTTAATGCCAAATTTTGACTTAAAAATTTGAACTGCATTTTTTTTTTACTTAAAAATTTGGACATTAATTTTTCTTGAACTGCAAATTAAACTGCAAATTGCCTAAGAAAAGGACTTTTATGCTAACTTCACAGTGAAGTTAGCAGTACAGTATGACATTTTTTTTATGTAAGGATTTAGAAATTTGGTTTTTTTCCTTTTCCGGAACTGCAAATTAAACTGCAAATTCAGAGCCTTATTTCAGATTTCTAGCTAGCCCAGTTGCTGAGAAAAACATAGGCACTGCTAACTTCATAGCAGAGTTAGCAGTACAGTCGATTACACCCACTATTTGGTGAACTGCAAAATCCGGAATAGAAATGCATACAAAATGCAAAAAAACTGCAAATTCCTGACATGGTCCCATTGGTCTAGCTCAAAAATGTTATGCTAACTTCACACACGTTATAGATAACATTTCGCACTAAATGTTGATTTCCGACCACTGTGACACATTGTGAAACAGGTCCTGTATAGATATTATGATAATCTATTAAAAAGGAGCGAATATTTTCTTAAATAATTTTTTTGATGATTTCCACTTCTACTTCAAAGCCCCCGTTCTTTTTTTAATGAGATTTTTGAAATCAAAGTACCTTTTCTAATTATTGTGAATACCTTCTATCAGAATTCTTTCAGAAGCTAAACGTACCACAGTACCTGTAGGTACATAACACAAAATTCTATCATAATATATAATTGCTTTGTTGTCGAAAACATGTGTAATTGTGTAGATATATTGCACCAGTATTAGGAATTAATTTAGCAAAATGACAAATATACCTAAACCTCGCATTCGCGAGGATAACATAAATCCTATTTATTTATTGATCAGTAATATTGTTGTCTATACGTCCAACCAAGAATCCAACCATTGGACACATAACTGGGTTTTGGTTTCGATGGTATTTATAAACAATACAAACTCAACTCAATGTGGCGAAGTTGTACATACATACATTGGAGATTTGGGTGAGTTTTTGTGGATCGAATCGAATCGAATCTATCATCTGGTTATGACAAGAAAAATTACTCAAACAATACAAAAATTTTTGGTTCATTTAAAATGAATTATATTTTGTTTGTAGGCGAAAAATTGATATGAAAAACCAAACGACCAGGAACAGGACTTTGGTTTTTTTTTAACTGGAAATCTATGTATATATAATAATTCTGAATTTCAGAGGACAATGGCAAATTATTTGCGCTAGTAGGTACGTAGGTACCTACATTTTAATCAAAATTTCGCTGCTATGAAAACACACACATGATGACAACGTGGGATGTGTATAAATTGTGACTTTTTTTGTGGTGTTTTTGTTTAAATTTACGATACGATGATGATATTTCAAATTCAGATTATTTTATGCGCTGCTGTGTTTTGTGTTTTTGGGGTATGTACATTTTGTTTTGATTGCCACAGGATATATTAATGTTTTTTTTAACAAAGAAATATATTTACCTTCTAGGATAAAATGGTAATTTTGACAATTTTAATAGTAATTTGATATGATTTATGAATTCCATATTACCAGAATGCGATTTATTTTTGTGAAAATTATTCCAATCACTTTCATCACAGTATTTGATAATGATCTGGGTGGTAATTTGAGAACATGATTTGAATTAATTAAAATTTAATTTAATTATTATTTATGAAAATTTGATTTTATGTAGATACTTTCATAATTTTAAAATTATATATTTGGTTATCAGATTATTTGTATTTATCATAAAAAGATAAAATATCATAAAATAAAATATTATAAAATTTTATATCAAAACAGCTAAACCACAAAATTTTGAAACTTAAGATAATCTGTACTTGCGTTCTTTTTGTTTGTTTTATGTTTAAATTTAAATTTGTATGCAATAGCTGTTTTTGTATACGTCGGTTAACAAAAGCGCACAAAAAATCACAAACCAAAGTATGTAGGTACCTACTTTTATATTAAACAGAGCAAGGTTGTTTTAACAGAATGCAATCTTTTGTGAATGCAATCTTTAAAAACTCATTCATTGAATGCAATCAAAATGTTGCTTTCATTGAATTGGGGTAGGTACCTACTTTGAGACTTCTATTTCCAACTATGTAAATAGCAATAATTGTTTCCCTATACATTAAAGAACAATCAATTGAATGCAATCTTTTGAGGATTCGTTCATTCTTTGAATTCGTTTGCTTCATTTTCAGTTTAAAAAAAAAAAAGTTTGCATACATATTTACCACGTGCATTTCATATGTTTGAAAAAAGTTATTTTTTATGAAATTGGTGCTTTTGACTTTTTATTATCTTTGTGGAATTAGATCCTCTTTCTTGGCAGTCTTGTTGTAAATTTAAGAATTTTGATGTCTTGATGTTTAGAATAATTCAGATGTCCCAACTGCGACCACTCTAAGACTGTTGAACAGGTCTTTGTTCTTATAGTCTTTCAAGCAAGAACACGAATAGACACTTGGAGGAGGGGGTCAAGAGAGGGCATGTGTTCCCCCTATCCATGGAAAATACCACACTGCCAACCTAATTTTTAAAAAATTGTACTTTGGACGTTCGACAATTACTTGCTTTCTTTTCTTTTGGAGTTTATGGTTTTCCACTGGAAATAATTCTTTTGGTGCTTATGACCTAATGACATTCAAAGGAACACTTCACAGTACTAGGCTAGAACCGCACTTGTGATCCTCAGTCGGTGCGATTTAAAATTTGGTACTAGGCTGGGAACGCACTTTATTTTGTCGCAAAAAAAAAAACACATGAGTCAAATTGTGAAGAAACGCTCATACGATCAAGAAATTGTTTGAGATGCTACCGTCTTTTTTAGTCACAACGACAGAAAACCGCAATTGCATTTCCAGCCTTACAAGAAATTATTACCATCAAACCCCCCTACGCCTACGCCTATCTGTCACTCGATATGTTAATCGCAAAAAAACAACATACGGCTTATAATGTGAATGCACATTAGACATGCATCAAAACAACCGCAATGATTAATAATACACATCCTGTTAACGGTAATTTTGTCGCAAATTAGAAAAGAAAGAACTCTCGAAAAATAGAATTGGTTTTATTTTTTTAATCACTGCGATTTGAAAGTCACATATGTGTGCATTCATAGTACCTCCAGACATAATGGTTAGTGAGTTGGAACTGTCATGCCAAAGTTCTGGGTTTGATTCCCCATCGCTACCACCTAAAAACAAAAATTCTTTTTTCCGAGGTACTGCCTCTTGCGAGGAACTGACAAATTTTCTAAGAGTATTTGTTGTTATGGAAAGTGCTTCTCATCTAGCCACTCGGACTCTGCAGAAAATTGTAGGGCCACTCTATTCTTGCCAACAACACGCACACAGGAACGGTTGAGAGTTTGTAACGAAGTGTTACACTTTTCACTTCCCCCCCCCCCCCCCCCTCTACACCGAGCTTTCAACAATTAATCAACGATTAGTCACCTCCCATTTAAAATACACCCACCGCCATCAACCTCAACTATACCAGCACCCTACGTCACCATAAAACCGCCATAGACCAATTATCAGCCATCAACATCACTACCATCACCATTAATATACACCATCACCCTGCACAGGCAAACCATCAAATATTATCTACCTGCACCCATACACCCGCCACCACCCACCGAATGATCAACAGCCACAGTACACAGATTTCCATTGTATGCACTTGTATAAGCAACAACAACAACGCACCTCATTGCGCTCATACGACTTTTACATTCGTCCTCCTCACAGTTCACGCTGTCTCGTTGCAGAAAAATAAGCATGAGGAGGTAAGAATTTCCGAAAAAAGCGGAAGCTTATTGCCTCGTGCTAATTCCGATTTTCATTTAATCAGAATTATAGGAGACATAAAGATTGCAGCTAATCTCTGTTTGTAGCAACTCTGGATAAGCTCAGGTTACTTTTCATGGTGCACTCGTGAACCATTCAAAGATAATCTTTTTGGCTTCCACTGTTAAATAATCAAAGTAATTTTCCCTTGGGTAAGCCTTGGGCTGGAATCAGATTCCTACCGTAAGCTCCCTTGATCTTTCTGAGTGAGAGATTGGGCAACAAAGTAATTTTCCCTTGGGTTAGCCTTGAGCTGGAATCAAATTCCTACCGTAAACTCCCTTCTTGTTCCTTCTGAGTGAGAGACTGGGCAACAAAGTAGTTTCCCCTTGGGTTAGCCTTGGACTGGAATCAAACTCCTACCATAAACTCCCTTCTTGCACCTTCTGAGCAAGAGATTGGGCAGCAAAGTAATTTTCCCTTGGGCTGAAATCAGATTCCTACGTAAACCCCCTTCTCGCCCCTTCTGAGTGAGAGCTTGGAGAAAAAAAGTAATTCGCCCTTAGGTTAGCCTTGGGCTGGAATCAGACTCCTACCGTAAACTCCCTTCTTACTCCTTTTGAGTGAGAGCTTATGCAAACAAAGTAATTCTCCCTTAGATAAGCCTTGAGCTGGAATCAGATTCCTACTGTATTGTCCCTGGTTTACTTCCTCTAAGTGAATAATGTGGGCCGATTCTACTCCTGTAGCTCTAAGGAGCCAAGATTAACAAACATTGTAAGATTGTTCTCTTACTATAGAGATATTGAGAGAGGTTTTCTTACTATAGTAATAAATAAAAAGTTAAATTATTAAAACCGGTGACTATTTTGAGTTCTTACTTACTTTCTTCGGGAATACCTTGGACGCCGAGCTTACCTCAGCCTCGATAAAAATCCATCTCAAGTTGTAAATCAATAGACCCTGGTTCTCCTAAAAATGTTGTGCCACCAAATTATTTTGTTTATTTTCTACAATTTTAAAGTCGCACCAATTTAAATCGCTAGTGTGATCACAAACTTGTATGTGCATTTGATTCATTTAAACTTTCATTCTCATTTAAACTCATTTGTTCTATTTCTTGTAACTGAATGTGCGATTGAAATCGCAAGTGTGGTCCTAGCCTTACCGTTGGGGTTCCTTTGTGTGTGGTCGATATCGACATTAAGGTTAGGAGAGCACTTGTGATTTTCTTCCACAAGATTATTCAGTCGCAAAAAATTGGACACATGGTTATCGATGTGAATGAACGCACATATAAGTTACCAAAAAAATCCTACAAAGACTGAGATCACTTTTTTTAGTGGCTGCAACATAAAATCCCAAGTGTCCTGGCATTAATACTTTAATTTCTTGAAATTTATTTTCTTTTTTAAAAATTTCGTGACTTCAAGAAAAACTAAAGCAAAATCGTTCTTCTTCAATTTCTATGCACAAACATATACATTCTTTTCCATTCCATGGAGAAATAAAGAAAACACATTATTCATTTCCGCACACACATGTAAATTTTTTGTTCGTATTTTTAAATAAAAAAGATTTTCAATCACAAAATCGAAAATATCCTCTAGCACGTAAGAATCCGCTCAATCTTTCCATAGCATCAGGAGGACATAATATATATATAGTTGTTGCTTCATCACATCACTACCTATCGTGTGCTGGTTGGATGAGGAAAAAGTGTATATCTAACTAAATAATCCGAACAACAAATTCAACATTTCAACAAACAACAAATTGAACAACTAGATTCATCTTTTCATTCTATTCTCCTGACACCTGACAGGAAGATAATCAACTGGGGTATTGAAAAATCTGGTTAGATACTATACTACCCCTTCCCCTACCTCTGCCCCTCCTCCTCTCTATACACACATACATTCAAAAAGTTCTCAATCTCACTTATAAAAGTGTTGGGTTGTTGTTCGCTTTTGGCACATGAATTCACTTATACAAACGCACATTATATTGTCGTCCTTTCAAATGAATATAGTGAAAATACGACAAAGTTAGTATGGTGGAGATGGTGGCCCCATTTCCTTTTTGCATCGAAGTGTTTCCGAAACCTTTTGGTGTTAGCTACTACCATATCAGGAAAGCACATACCTTTAGTACTTAGACTCTGAATCTACAGCTTCCAGCTTCACTTCGAGGGTCATTTGTACCATTGAAGTGTTGTAAATTACATCACGTTACGGTGATTGGGTGTATCCATCTATAATACAAAGGAATCCCAGCCCAGCTACACATCTACTCCATAACAATAGTGTAAGCTGAGAAATGAAAAGAAACTCTTCCATCAGATAAACCAGAGGGGAATTGAAGATTTTTGAAGGAAGACCCATGACCAATTTAAAGATATACATATAATCTTAGGTACACATCCCCTCAAGTCGTAATCAATTTGTCTATATTGATGTAACGCAATGAGATGGCTTTAGTAGTAGATATAGCGGGATTATCTAGGGGATTGGGATATTTTTTTAGTGAAAATAATTGAGTTGGCCAACACGGTTTTTTACTCTCTTTGAGAGAATATAATAAATTACCCTTTTCTAACTAATAAACGAGATTTCAAAACAATATTGTGAATGCAGAAGTGTAAGATAAATGTCTGCGGCAAGCTTAGGTATCGGTATCGGTATCGAGATTTGATAAGTCAAAGTTTTTGATATATTGTGGTGAATTCTTTTGTGCGAGTCTTAAAGGAGTTGAAAGAACTGCATTTTCTTTGAAAATTCTATTGAAAGTTTGCTTCCATTATATGCGTAGATGTTAACAGATTTTTGAAAAAATTTTCATGATGGAGAGGTACTTTTTTTAGATATATTTAACTTAACAAGTTCAAAATGTTGGTCACTCACGGTCAGAAAACCGAATCCCGTTCGTCTCTTGTTGGGGATCTTTATTTTATGTTTTGAATTCGTTTTTGAGATCATTAGGAAGAAATTTAGTCCGGAAGTCATTTTTGTAATCTTATCGCTTGGTAACCATTTTGAAAAATGGCGCCCAACCTCTACTCCGGCCAGGAAACCCAAATCCTGCCAGTTTTTCAAGAGGGATCTTATTTTTACATTTGAAATTTATTTTTGACATGCTAAGGATGAAATTTAGCTTGGGAATCATTTTTGTAATCCTTTAGTTTGGACGCCATTGGACACCATGAAAACTGGCGCCCAATCTGGGACAAATGGTAAAATGAAGAGAAACTTGTAAAATACTTGGAAAATTTACATTGCTAAAATAATGGTTGGTATCTTTAAAGGTAGGTGTTGATTTGAAACACCTGCGGGTAAAATATCAGGGTTGCCAGTTTTCGGGAACATACCTTTTTATGTCAATGGGTGGAACCTCCATTTTTTTGACACTTAAATATTTTGAACATGAAAAAAAGGAGTGAAAACACCTCCAGAAGCCAAACGTGGAGCAAAATTAATGAGATATATGTCTTAAAAGATAGGTTTTGAGTAGACCAACCTTCGGGTTAAATGTCAGTGTTGCCGCATTTCGGGAACAAACTTTTTCTTATATCAATGGTTGGGAATTCCTATTTTTTTGGCAATTTTTAATATTTTGAACACAAACAAAATGTGGAAACGTCTCCAGATGCCAAACGCGTATTGGGAAAATAAGGTTTGACATCTCAAAGGATAGTTGTTGAGTAGAAGCACCTTTGATTAATATTCTAGTTTTGCCACTTTTAGGGATCATATTTAGTTTGATGTCAAAGGGTGAAATTTTAACTTTTTTTGGTATTTTTAATATTATGAACGTGAAAAAATGTGAAAATGCCTCCAGACTCCAAACCTAGCTTGGAAAAATAACGGTTGATGTCTTAAAAGGTAGATGTTGAGTGTTGCCACTTTTGGGGAACATACTTTGATGTCAAAGCGTGGGATTTCCACTTTTTTGCTTTTTTTTTCAATAGTTGTAACATGATTATAAATCTTGAAATAGCTCCAGATGCCAAACGTGGCCGGGAAAAATAACGTTTGATATCATAAAAGGTAAATTTTGAGTAGAAGCACCTTCTGTTAAAATTTCAGTGTTGGCACTGCTGGGGAACATACATTTTTTGATATCAAAGCGTGGGATTTCCACTTTTTTCTGTTTTTTTTTTTCAATATTTATAACGTGATACAAGTTGAGGAAATAGCTCCAAATACCAAACGCATGTTATGAAAAAAACAAGTTTTTTTCGTGATTAAAATATTAAAAATTTACAAAAAAAATTAAAATACTAGCCTTTTTATATAAAAAAAGTATGTTCCCGAAAAGTGGCAACACTGAAATTTATACCGAAGGTGCTTCTGCTTAACAACTATTTCTTAGGATGTCAACCATTATTTTCCCAATACGTTTTTATCTAGAGGCATTTCCACAATTGTGTTCATGTTCAAAACATTGAAAAATACCAAAAAGTGAAAGTTGTAACCTTTGACATACAAAAAATATTTTCCCCAAAGTGGAAATACTTACCTTTTACCCATAGGTGTGTCTATTTAACACTTATCTTTTAAGACATCTACCGTTACTTTTTCAAGACACGCTCGGCATGTAGAGGTGTTTCCGCAACTTTTTTCACGCTAAGAACTACAACAAAATGGGAAAGTCCCACATTTTGACCTTGAAAAATGTACATTCCTGAAAAGTGGCAACATTGAAATTTTAACCGAAGGTGCTTCTTCCATCCACATATTCCTTAAAATGTCAACTGCTATTTTTCCAATACGTTTTTGGCATCTAGAGGCGTTTTCACAACTTTTTTCATGTTCAAAATATTGAAAACTACCAAAAAGTTGAAGTTTCACATAAAAAAAGTATTTTCCCGAAAAGTGTCAATACTGACATTTTACCAATAGGTGCTTCTACTTAAGACTTATCTTTTGGGCCATCTATCGTTATTTTTCCAAGACACGCTCGACATATAGAGGTGTTTCCACAACTTCTTTCACGCCTAAAACTACAAACAAAAAGAGAAAGTCCCACATTTTGACATACAAAAATGTACGTTCCTGAAAAATAGCAACATTCAAATTGCATCTACTCAACAGCATTTTTTTGAAATTTCAATTTTTATTTCCCAACACGCAACTTCGGCAACTTTGTTTATGTTCAATGTACTTAAAATGATCAAAAAATGGGAGGTTCCACCCATTGACACAAAAAGTGTGTTCCCGAAAAATGGCAACACTAGAATTTTAGCCGAAAGTGCGCCCTTGCAAAACCTTTCTTTTTAGACATAAATCGTTACTTTGATCATGGAATATTTCCAAGAAAGTTTTTGTTTGATTCATCATTCTCCACCAATTGGGCGCCATTTTTTAAAATGACGGTTAAGCAAGAAGATTACATGATCTTCAAAGTTCCTTATAATTTTTCCGGAAAGCTGCAGCAAATATTGATCTTGAGGTATCAATATTGCTGCCTGATACAGCTTCTTGGTTGGTATCTATTTTTTTGGTAAGTTGGTTGCGGTGTAGTCCAGTGCAAATGCGGAGCATATTCCTTTCAAAAAGCTTCATCTTCTTCACTTGGATGGGAAAGCCCAAAGATGTTGAAAAGTAAGGGTTCAAGTTTTGATCCCTGTGGCACTCCAGCGCTAATTTCTTTGTTTGATGATTTTAAATATTTTCTACCTGTACATAAAAAGTCATTGAGTTTGATCTTGATTATTCTTACTAAGTGGACTCGCAAGTGACTATGTAAGTTCCGACTGTTTGAGTCTTTTAATCCAAACGCTGCCGCTGTCAATAGCTTTTTCAATGTCCAGTAGGCAAGCATGCTATGGTCGTCCCCTTTTTGTTGAGTCCACGTGTAACGTCACTGTGAAGTCCCAGCAGTGAATGTTATTTGCTCAAAACACGTCAATACTATTTTAGCTTTGTCAACTTTTGGCTCAAACCAAAAATGTAGTCTTGTTGCAATCCTGTTAAAAAAATCGCAGATGTAAAATTTATTTAAAATCCTTTGACCCACTTTTGAGGAAAATTATAAAAAAAAAATATGGCGATTGAGTGACCTTTCAGATGGTATATGCCGAAATGCATGACCGTGCGTGACTTTCGAAACTTTTAGGCCTTGATTATAAGATTTCTAAGTGAACAATTGCTAAAACTAGTTGACCAATTGGATGTTATATAATTCTTGCAAATATCCCAAATAGGTATGAGGTGCCAAGATCCTGCAAGGCATAATATTTATTTCGTGTACTTTTTTCCACTGATCTAGAGTGAAGGTTGCAGCGTGAGCTTCGAAAATGTTTTACCCCACTATTAATTAAAGTGTTTCGAGTATGCCCTTAGCACTAGTTTTCTTCAACCATATTATTAACCAGGACTTCAACTAGCTTTTTGATAAAAACTTCAGAAAGTACAAAATCTCTACTATTTAACTGATTAATTAAGTATAACTTATAGGTAAATCCTTAACTGGCTTAAATACATCTCATTTTGGATACTTCTGTCATTTCCAACGACTTGATTCCTTTGTGTCAGTGACAAAAGTGTGCTTAAACTTGAGCTATTCAAAAGTTGACTAGGGTGGATTGGAAGGGAGGTAGTTAAAACTATATGAATATATATAAATGATATGGCATGATGGGCATCACATTGGGGCAACCCAACCAACTATGATGGTGACGAAAGCATCCCAGTGAATCATAAATTTTCTGCTCTAATTATTCCCTTGCAGAATATTTTCCGTCCTTGCTTTTCTTGCCATATTATACCACTGTCGCCACTGCCACTGCCATACCACTATTACCACACCGTCCCACCGCACTGCCAGCCGCCGTCGCCACCACTCAGCCACTCTTCTATATATAGTCGTCACAGAAGTTTTCTCTGTCTGTGAGAGCGCGCCTTTTTACTACTATACTGAACGAACCCCACATCAGCCCCATCATCAGCTTTTGCAATCCAAACCGAAGCAAGGACCCACATTTTTGAACAAATCCTCGTGGGTAATTTAATTCATGCGGATGAATATGCGGCGGGCTATGTTTAGGTGATATAGGCAAAGGGGTGATGAATATTGTGTGAGTATAGCAGAAAGAGTAGGTTAGGTATGTACCTTGAATTCCCCAGTGGTTGTGTCAGCCCTCGATTTTAAATTTGTACAAACACGCTTGGGGAATGGCAAGTTTTGTGGCATCTTCTATATCTCATTTTATAGTCTACCTTCCTATATTTGTATAAGAACGAGGTCTTAAGAGGGTGGGAGGGGGTTGCAAAATATGTGTGTCATATCACACAACCCCTTTAAAAATGTGGAAACAGAGAACAATTTTCAGATGCGTTCGCATGTTAAATAATAAAACACTTTTGATTTATGCAACGAAAATGGGACTTTTTTTAGGAGTCAATCTTCCTAAAGACTGATCATGCTTCCCAGAATTATAAGGCAGGAAAAGTGAAGAAAAGAACTAAGAGAGAGAAATGTATTTTATTTTCATATCGCAGAGAAAAAAAGTAAAGAACACGACGATGTTCCTGAACAAAATTACAAGAAAAGTCAAGTGAATGAATAATAGGGCCAACCATAATGTTGACAAGAACAAAATCTGCTCCCCCGGTATTAAAATAGGTTGTAATTTTTTTTTGTTTCAAGGTATGTACTTGTAATTAAATTGGGTTGTCATTACTTTTTGTGCGGTGTATGGCCTCGGGGGAACATCGCAGGTATAAAATTAAGTGAACCTTCAGGAATGACAAATACCAAAAGTTTGAAAAGTTTCCCTTGAGGTCGAACCAAGGTGAATGCAGGTAACGTATTTACGAAACTTTTAAGTACCCCTACATTATATTTTAAGGTCGTTGACAGTTCTCTTGTTTTAAATTATTATCAAATGTTGTGTTAGAATCCAAACTTCTGCTGTGATGTACCTTTTGCCTAAGGCTGGGGCATGCCCACCAGTTTCACATCAGGGTTCCTTCTAAAAAAGTCAGAGATTCTAGTGTAGAGTCTTTCTTTGTTAAGTTATAAAACCCAAAACTCTTTAAACAATATAACATCGATATATATCTGTTAACAATTTTTTGATATTGTTAGCCTTTCTGTGAGGCATATGGTGGATTTCTTTATGGATTGCTGGTTGCCCTCCTGGCTTTTGTCCTTATCCATGGAAGCTTGCGTCATTTGTAGAGATATGTCCATCCAGTGCGATACAAATCACGTGAATCAAGGAATCCAGTGAAATAAGTGAATGAAATTGGTGAGAAGCATGGAGAGCTTAAGCAGAATTCAAGGTAAAAGTGGAAAAATTTCGGATGAATCCGGTAAATATCGCAGTTCAACTGATAAAAATCTCGGACGAATCCGGTAAAAATTACAGTAAAACTGAGTACAACTGGCAAAAAATTTGGATGAATCTGGTAAAAATCACATAACAACTGGTAAAAATCTTGAACGAATCTGCTAAAAATCACAGTGCAACTGGTAAAAATCTCGGACGAATACAGTAAAAACTGGTATAAATCTTGAACTAATCCAGTAAAAACCACAGTAAGACTGGTAAAAATCTGGGACTAATTACAGTACAACTGGTAAATATCTGGGATTAATCCGATACAAATTACAGTACAACTGGTAAATATCTGGGACAAATCCGGTAAAAATTACAGTACAACTAGTAAAAACTTGGATGAATCCGGTAAAAATCACAGTTAAACTGAGTATAACTGGTAAAAATCTCGGACGAATTGGGTAAAAATCTGAGACGAAACCGGTAAAAATCTCATTACAACTGATAAAAATCTCGAACTAGTCCGGTAAAAATCACAGAAAAACAGATAAAAATCTGGGACGAAACCGGGCAAAATTACAGTGCAACTGGTAAAAATTTTGGACGAATCCAGTAAAAATCACAGTACAACTGGTAAAAATCTCAGACGAATCCGGCAAAAATGGCAGTTTAACTGGTAAAAATCTCGGACAAATCCAGCAAAAATTACAGTACAACTGCCAAAGTCTCCAACTAATCCAGTAAAAACCAAAGTAAGACTGGTAAAAATCTGGAATTAATCTGGTAAAAATTACAGTACAACTGGCAAATATCTGGGAAAATCCGGTAAAAATTACAGTACAACTAGTAAAAATCTCGGATGAATCCGGTAAAAATCACAGTTAAACTGAGTATAGCTGGTAAAAATCTGGGACGAATTCGGTTAAAATCGCAGTAGGACTGAAAAAAATCTGAGACGAATCCGGTTAAAATCTCATTAAAACTGACAAAAATCTCGAACTAGTCCGGTAAAAATCACAGAAAAAATGGTAAAAATCTGGGACGAAACCAGGAAAAATTACAGTGTAACTGGTAAAAATCTCGGACGAATCCAGTTAAAATCACAGTACAACTGGTAAAAATCTCTGACGAATCCGGCTAAAATTGCAGTATAACTGGTAAAAATCTCGGACAAATCCAGTAAAAATTACAGTACAACTGCCAAAGTCTCTGGCGAATCCGGTAAAAATCTGAGTAGAACTGATACAAATTTCGGATTGAATCTTGTAAATATCGCAGTACAGCGGTAAAAATCACAATATAACTGTTAAAAATCTGGGACAAGTCCGATAAAAATCCCAGTCAAACTTGTGTAAAATTCAGTAAAATCTCTGTTAAACTGGTAAAAATTTCGGAGGAATCTGGTAAAAATCAGCCCTTGGTTCTCTCAGTAAAATCTCTGTTAAACTGGTAAGAATTTCGGAGGAATCTGGTAAAAATCAGCCCTTGGTTCTCTCTTCCTTTTCAAGACCTTTTACTGATGAGGGGAAGTCTTTAATTTTTAGGACTGGGTGAGCTGTGCTATCGTTGACTGTGGTTTCGATACTGATCTTGTGGTTTGAATGGAGGTCTCTTGTAGCCCTTTTTGGTTGAACCATTCGTGGGTTATAAATATGCGAAGTGCACATTTCAAAGAAACAGCCTTTCGTTTTACCACGTTATCACTTTTTAGCTTTAAGAGTTCTTCCGTCTTCGTACATTTTATTTTCTAATTTAATTGCACCACACCTTGTTCTTGTTGATTTAGGGGAATTTCTGTGTCAGTGCCAGTGTCTCAATGGTGAGACGTTGCGGTTGCAGGTTGCGGTGTGCACAAATTTTGCTGTGCTTATTTTATGCTGTCAGACCTCTACTACTTACTCTCCCACTCCCTCCTGCTTCAATGTTCTCTAACAGTAAAACTGAGTACAACTGGCATACATACATATTTACTATTCTCAGTGATCATTCTGTTCATCGAAAACCATATTTTACTAAATTAATATCCCACTTCTGAAAAATGTAGAAACTAATTCAATTTTCTTTTATATTTATTAATTTCTTTCAAGCAGAAGATGCTGTACACATTACAGCCATCCTTGGTGAAGGCGTCATATTCAACTGTCACGTCGAATTCCCCAACGATCATCCTGTGCCATATGTCCTGCAGTGGGACAAGAAGGTGAGCGAAACGGTACGATATCAAAAATCTTCTCTATACTCTCTTAATAAAAAATATCGTCTGTTTTTTTATTCCATATATTCTAAATGTAAAATGCGTGTAATATGAACGTAACAAAAACCGTATCCCCAAGCAAAAACAATAAAAAAAAAAAAAAAAAACAATAAAATAATCAAATAAAATATATTAAACAAAAATAAAAACCACGATATTATTTGACATAAAAAAATATACAAACAAAATATTCACAAAAATAATAAAAAAAAACAATATACATGAAAATATAAATATTTTATTATTTTTTTTTTAAATATAAACTTCCGTGAGTATTTAATGCTTGATATAAAAACTAAACAAACAAAAAATTAACATTCAAATCGTAAAACATTTCTTAGAAGAGTAATTTTAATTTTCTTTTACAAAATAATTATTTTAATTTTTTATTTAATCATAATATAATGTCGCGTTGGTGTGCCCATTTTAAACGGTCTTTAATTTTACTTTTTTTAAATTTCATTAAATTCATAGATGATTCATTGTATATTTTTGTTTTCAAATATTTCTTAAAAAAATTTGTTCTAAATGTTTGTCGTTTAGAAAATTTAATCAATAAAAAAAAACAAAATTAGATTCAAATTTTTTTTTTATTTAATGAAAAATGCAAGAATGGTGTATAATTTTAATTTGTGTGGTTAATTGGCTTCAAAATTAATTTACAAAAAAAAACAAATTACAATAAAACTGTTAATAAATTGGCTGTCAAATAAATTGTTGTTTATTTAGTGAATTTAATTTATTCATTATCCATATGAAACGGCCTTTTTTCACATCAATTCAGTTGAATAATCCTTTTTAAGAAAAGTTTTAACTGAAATTTCTTTTAATTGTTTTAACTTTATGCGTATTTAAAAAAAAAACTAAATTTTAAATTTAATTTTACATTTTTTTGAAGTTATAATGATATCGCTTACACAAAATTTATATAGTAATATATATTTCTATATTTGCTTTTCCATACAACTTTAACTCAAACAACAAAAATAAAAAAAATATATATTTTACACAAATTAAAGTACCTATACAAGCTTTGATTTTTGCTTAATATAATTTTTAATTTCCCAAAAACAGAAATTTACACGAAAACATTTTTTTTTACAGAAAAGAGACACACAAATATCGAAAATTAATTAATTTATAAAAAGAAATAGAAAAAAAGAGAGTGAGAGAAGAATTAGGATTTGAGATTTTTTTTTTATTTTTAATGACTTAATATAAAAAATAAATTTCATAAAAACATCATAAAATATCATAGAAAAAAAAAACTAAAATAAGTCCATCGAACACATAGATACACAAATGAAATACAATTCACATACAGAATAATGTTTTTTCTTAAATAATTTTTTTTATGAATTTAATTGTATTGTGTTTTTTGTCCTCCCCTAATTTTTGGGTATGCTGCATACCTACTAACAAATTAATAAACTACATACATTTAATCTTAAACTAACTAAAATAATATTTTTGTTATTATTTTGTTGTTCTGAAAATTGTGTTCTATATGTAGAATATTGAGCACAAAATAGAAGGTTCATATTATAGTGTTCAAGTTCCTACCAACAATAAATAAAATTTAATAAACTTAAACAAATAATAAATTTATGATATTAATGCAAATTACTATACACTTTTCACTCTTTTTTAAATTAACTCTCTAAACAATTTTTGTTGAACTTTTCTATTGAAGCACTCGAGTTGATTTTATTTTTATATATTTTTACTTTTAAATGGTCTTGAAAATCAGATTAGAGTTCATAAAAAAAGGTTTATGCTTTTCCCATGTTTATAAAATCCTCGTAAATGGTTGATTTTTCAGAAAATAAAAAATAATGTATTCAAAAGAATTTGAACAATAAAAGACTCATAGACCTAGAAGGTTTTGAAACTGGTTCATAGAAGCACAATAATCATTGGTAAATATAAAGAAACCAAAATACATATTGACATTGATATGGAAGCAATAAGAGCAACTGTCCCCCATCCATATCCCTTGGCAAGAAAGAACGATGTGTGAAATGTGAATGCATACAAAATGTAATTGGAAAATGCTATTTGATCTATTACAAGTTTCCATTTTCCTAGAAGTTGCTCAGGACCAGAGATTATCAAATTAAGATGGCAAACTTTGGCTGTCATTTTGATTTGCTTACAAGCTGAAACAAAGAACTCGGATTTATTACATCTGCAAAGTATTAGTGAAAACCAGTGAGAAACGCACACATAGAATCAACTCGTCATTCAGCACAGGTCTTGTTGTTGTTGCAATTATTCACATCGATTCTTTGAAAGAAAATGAAATTACAGTTTGAGGCACGGCAGTCGCAATCCTTACGATCCCGAGCACGATACCTCAAGTCATCTAGACCAAGCCTTTTGGGATCTGTGATGGCTTGTTTTTTAAAGCGGAGGTTGGTACTTTTTCGTTCTCTCGAACCTGGGGACTGGGACTCCCAGATTCTCTTAGTTGGAGCATTATTGTCCATTCACTCGATGTGGGCGACCCAAGACCACATCTACACACATCTTGATACAGCTCATAGAGTTCGCAATTGTATCTCCTCCTCTATTCGCCCTACGCGTAGGACCAAAAATCGATCAAAGATCCTGGTGAGTCTCGACTCTCAACTTGAAATTTAATGGTTTTTCCAGGATTTTCGTGAGAGTGAACATTTTGGTCTATCATCGATCTGTCTGGCCAGAAGCCACACTTATACTAGCCAACTATATTGTTGCAGAACGTCTTAAGAGCTGAAACGCTCACACAGACCGTTAGATAGGATCTTGTATGCTTGCGATGTAACTCAAGGATATGGCTCGATAGTTCTTGCATGGTATAGAATTGCCTTTTTTTGTAGATGTAGGGTCATTATGCAACTGAAAGACCAGTCATCAGGTATGCTTGTTTCCCCTTAAACTTAGTTGGTGAGTTGATCCATTACAGAGTTGTAAGATATTGCAATCTTTTGCGAATGCAATCTTACGTGATTTCAATCAAGAGATTCCATTTTTTTCTAAAAATGAAGTAGCCATTCTTTTTTCCATAAAATCTTTTTTTTCCACCTTTTGTCACCATCAACTGATTGCAATATTTTGAAATCTTTAGAAAAATTTGTATTTTTTTTAATTTTTGCATTTTTTTGAAGCTTCATGGAGGGCAAACACAAAAGAATGCAATGAATTCAAAGAATTCAAAATAATTAAAAAATTCAAAGAATGCAAAAGACTTGAAAAGAATTCAAAAGAATTTTAAAGTCTTCAAAAGAATGTAAATAATTCAAAGAATGCCAAAGAATTCAAAGGACTTCAAAAGAATGCCAATAAAATGCAAAGAATGCATGAAGTCCCAAAAGTTTGCAATCAGTTGCTAGCGACACAATTGAAACAGAAAAATTGCGATCTTTTTAAAGAAAAAGGAATAGGGACTGCATTTTTTGAAGTCCAATTTGATGTAAGGAATACAATCTGTTTTGTTGAATTCAATTTTAAAGATTTCTAAAGACTGAATTCGAAAAGATAAACAAGCTTTTTCAACCCTGATGCATGCACTCTTTTAACACATCCCCTTCATGCTTGAAGAGCTCCGCTGGTAAATCATCAGATCCGATGTTGTTCTGTAACTTCCTTATAGCTTAGTCTTCTTCTTCTATACTGGGGGATGGAGGAACTAGGTCTTGGGTTTGCTTCTCATCTTGTTTCTGGCTCATACCCATTCAGCAGCTGCTGGAAATGCTGCTTGAATACATTTACTATTCCCTATGCTTCGGTGATTAGGTTATCTTCGCTGTTTCGAAGAGCTTGTGTTCCGGTTTTAAATCCAGCAGCCAGCTGCTTTGCTTTTTTTTTTAAACTTCCGGGGTTTCGATCGCGAGACTTTTCGATCTCCTAGAATGTGTTCGTGAACTTAGCATATCAAATGTCAGCATATCAATTTTGTTTTGGAGTTCTTGTCGCATGCACCTGAGTTCTATAATTCCTGATAGTTTTCCAAAATATTTCTGTTCGGTCTCACTAAAATAAAAACGATTTTGAAAAATGGGATGCTAACTTCACGTAGCATATCAATTATCGAAATATAATAAAAAAAAAAATTTCGGTGGCGATGACCACCACTTTGAGTTCCTCATACCGAAAAAAAAATGGTTCTGCTATACCTTCATGCCTGGAAAAAATAAAAACCGTTAGTAAAATGTTAGAGAAAAAACTGAAACTTATACTGGAAAAACCCTGAATCTCAAATAAATTTTAGAGTTTAAACATTTGAAGTATCAAAACAGATAAATATAATGTATGTTTAATATATTCCGAGGAAATCCCGTTTCTAACACTTTTCTAACAAAAATCATAATTTTTCACAAATTTTGGTAAACGACCTTGATATGCTGGCAGTTTTTTGGGAGTTGCAGCCCACTTATTGACCTCAACATATGGATTTAATATGTTTACAATAGAAACGGGAACTCCTCGGATAATATTGTAAACACATTACATCTATATGTTGAGGTCAATAAGTGAACTGGAACTCCCAAAAAACTGCCAGCATACCAAGGTCGTTTACCAAAATTTGTGAAAAATCGATTAATTATAAAAACAAAAATTTTTCTAGGCGTGAAGGTAGCAGAACTAATTTTTTTAGGTATGAGGAACTCTTAGGGGTGGTTGTCTCTACCAAAAAAAATATTTGTTCACTATATTTCGATAATTGATATGCTATATACGTAGAGTTAGCATCCCATTTTTCAAAATCGATTTTTTTGGTGAAATTGAACAGAACTGTTTTGGAAAACTATCAGGAACTATAGAACTCAGGTGCATGCGACAAGAACTCCAAACAAAAATTAATATGCTGACATTTGATATGCCAAGTTCACGGACACCTCCTAGAGCTGGGAGGCTGCGTATATACCTTCTTTCTCTTCTCCTTACTCAATACCCCTCTTTTGCTGCTCTTGTTTTCCGCTACAGCATATTTGCATTTGGGTGGTGGATTATTTCTCAAGACAAGAAGGTTGGTCACATCCCTAAATTTTGCGCATCAGCATACAATGTATGAATATTTCAGTCCCAAAGTATGTCTCATTGTTATTCTTGGGGGGAATGATCAAACCCCACGCCTGAACCGAATGCATATGGGTAGCGACAAGCCCAGCATTAGACCTGTTCAAAACCTGTGAATGTCTGCTCTGACCAACAAGCGTCAGCAACAGCACCATATTTGCAAATGCATGGTCTGTTTCCTTTATCAGCTGTATACTCATTCATCATCATACCCCGTATTCTTTTTCGGGGTATTTTCGGGCTCTGGACCTTTGGCACCTAATATGAAGGAAATTTGATAACAAAATATCCCATCTAATTGGTCAGTAATTGGTCAGAAAAGGTCAACTGGTCCCAGAAATTGGTCAGCCCTAGATAACTTTTAATCAAGGCTTAAGCTTTCTTAAGGTCGCTCAAGGTCACGCGCGATTTTTGGCACCTCATTTAAGGGAAATTTGCTTAAATTTTAAACCATCCGAAAGATTTCTAGATCGTGATAAAAGGTCAACTATTTTCATTAATTGGTCAGCCATAGATTTTTTTCTATGAATTTTTGAAGTTCGTTTCAAGGTTACAAAAAAACTTTTGGCTTAAATGAAGTGCCAAAAATCACGCGTGACCTTGAGCGACCTTGAGAAAGTTTAAGCCTTGATTAAAAGTTATCTAGGGCTGACCAATTTCTGGGACCAGTTGACCTTTTCTGACCAATTAGATGGGATATTTTGGTATCAAATTTCCCTCATATGAGGTGCCAAAACTCCAGAGCCGTATTTGCGGTAACCTTTTATGGTTTCGGCAGCCTCTTTGATGATATCGTGATACTGGAGCCACTGGTTTTTGGCGTCTTGGCTGTTTAATACACAGCGGATAGCTTCTCACTCAAATGCTCACTGGAGGTACTACCGACTCCAGGTTTGCTAAGGCAACCTACGTCGAATTTCTTCTTTAGGTCAGTCCGTTGTTTCTTTTCATTTTACAGTCAAGCTCTAAACCTTGCAGTAACAAGGAAATAGTCAGATTCAAAGTTTACCCCTCGAAAAAGATAACACCATTGTCGATTTGGTTGGCGTATCGACCATTTGGGGAGCGCCAGGTTGCTTTGTGGATTCGTAGCAATGGACACCTAATTCTACTTACATAAATAAATTTGCTAGCGCAACAGCTCGAGGAGAACCAGTGCCTAGTAACTTATAGACCAGGAAAAATAGCACAAATCGTATGGGGAACCTTGAAAAAATTAATTCATGAAATATTAAAATTGGAATCGACGCAGAATTGCAACCTCTATAACATATCCAAAGTCCCCCAAAATCCCCGCATTGGCTTTTTGTGTAGATTTATTTGAAGAGGTGCAGACGGGGAGAATTTGGAGGTCTATCAAACTAAAATATTTGTTTGGGTAAAACCTGATCATAAGATACATGCTTTAAGGGTAGTTTTTAACCCTGAATCTAATGAAACCAAATTCAAAATGATACAACCACCCAAAAAGAAGTTATAGTCCTTTTAATGTAATGATGACTTTTTTTCAGGTACAACAGGTAAAATATTACCGAAAACCCTTTGAAAATAACGGTATGTTAATGAAACTTGGAATTAATGTTTCATTTGTCATAGGAACTAAGAATCAAGAGAGTCCCTTAAAATATCCATAGTGAAAGGGTGTTTTTTTTAAGGGGGAGGGGCAACAAAGAATGTTAACCATAACACCCACGTAAAAACTCTTACATTCATGAAACTCGCCAAAAATATTAAACTCTTCATGGCAACCAAGAATCAAAATAGTCCATACAAATATCTTTGTTCTAATAGTGTTTTTGGTGACTGTTAACTTGTTGACTTGTTCTACGGAAAATACGATTTCAAAAATTAATTTTTGCTTGAAAAGGCCCATAACTTTGTTAAGAGTGCTTGTATCATTTTAGATTTGCTTTTATTAGATTCAGCGTTAAAAAAATACCTTTAAATCATATACCATACTTTGTGTATATACCTCAATTACACCAAATCGGAATTTTGGCTCAAATCTTCCAACTTCTTCCCAGATTTTCCCTCTCTTTAATAAAAACCCCAGAACAAATATATTTATGAGGACTATTTTGATTCTTGGTTGCCATGACAAATTATATATTTTTGGCGAATTTCATGAGTGTAAGAGTTTTTTCGTGGGTGTTATGGTTAACATTCTACACTTGCCCCTCCCCCTTAAAAAAACACCCTTTGACAATGGATATTTTTAGGGACTCTCTTGATTCTTAGTTCCTATGACAAATGAAACATTCATTGCAAGTTTCATTAAGATACCGTTATTTTCAAAGGATTTTCGGTAATATTTTACCTGTTGTACCTGAAAAAAAGTCATCAATACATAAAAAGGACTATAACTTCTTTTTGGGTGGTTGTATCATTTTGAATTTGGTTTCATTAGATTCAGGGTTAAAAACTACCCTTAAAGCATGTATCATATGATCAGGTTTTACCCAAACAAATATTTTAGTTTGATAGACCTCCAAATTCTCCCCGTCTGCACCTCTTCAAATGCATCTACACAAAAAGCCAATGCGGGGATTTTGGGGGACTTTGGATATGTTATAGAGGTTTCAATTCTGCGTCGATTCCAATTTTAATATTTCATGAATTAATTTTTTCAACCTCGGAACCTATTTTTCCTGGCCTATTACAGCTCTCAACCATTCCTGTGCGCGTGTTGTTGGTAGGAATGGAAGGGAGCTAAAAGTTTTTGCCGAATACGACCGGCTAGATGAGAAGCACTTTTCATGACTAGTATACTCTTGGAGGATTTTGTCAGTTCGCCGCAAGAGGCAGAACCTCGAAAAAAACATTTTTGTTTTTTAGGTGGTAGTGGCTGGATATCCAACCCAAACCTTTGAAATGACAGTCCAACGCACTAACCATTATGCCACGAGGTAATAGTATTACGAGATTCTGAAAAGGCTGAACCTATAAACTTATACGCTGAAGGTGTTTTCCAATTTGAGCATAGAGGTCCCCAAGCAAAATTTTAACTTCGTGCTCCGCGCAGACTTTATAAGTTCTGTCCAGGAGGTCATCTCATAAAGCTAATCCTTTAAAGAGCTTTCAACTCCATTGTGAATGACACATTGTGTGCACCACATAAAAGGCTTATATTTTGGAAGGTGGCTTTGATGCGGATCCCAGCCAAGCGATCACTAATCGGTTTAAAGTCGATGACATCAATGTTAATAATTTCAATAAGTATGCAATATTTTTTTCAAAACAAATTATCTCGAGAAAGCTATACCTAACTCTAACAAAAACTGATTTTCAATTCTATTTGCACTTTCAATAACTTATTTGTACTCCTATTATATCATATTTCTATCTATAGGATAACCTTTAATTCCAGCACAGAACTGTAATAAATTAATTAAATTAAATTTTAAAACACAAAATTTTATCAAACTTACTAGTAAAAAAAACTTTGCACAAAACTAAACTTCTTTAAACTTAAAATTAAAATTAAAAATAAATAAAAAAAAAAAAAAACAATTTAAATAATTTTCATGTCAATTGCAATTAGCTAAATTAAAAAAAAAAACCTATACACAATACAAAAAAGAGTCCTTTTCTGTACAAAAAAACTAAAAATAATTAGGTGTGATAAAAAAGAACAATATTTATGTACAAAAAAAAAACACTTTTGGTAGAGATAGCATTAAATATTATAACAAGAAACACAAAGTCGGTGATGATTTATTTTTAGCTTTAGCCGCGTCGAGTCACACCACAAAAAGCAATAAATCATAATTATCAAAAGCTTATCCTTGCCACAATTCACACACAAAGCACCAATAAAACATATGCTTTTTTCTCACCATCAACTTATATTATATACACACCACACATATCCTTACACCCCTTACCGCGTCGTGGCACACATAAAACACTTCTTATCCAAAACTCTAGAGAATAAAATATAAATACAAACAAAAAAATAACACAACTTATCCACCCCCATCCACCCCTCCTCATCTATGTAGCCATGATTTTCGTGTAGTTTTGGTCTTCCATTCAATTTATGTTGTTTTATCCTTAAAATGAAATTCTGTAAAGATGGAAAGCGAGAGCTAATAATAAGACAAAAGAAATATAAAGGATCTGCTCTGAAAATATTTTTGCTTGCTGTTTTTGTATAGCTACGAGTAGTGCTCGACAAATACATTTTTTTTTTTTCTGTTCTGCATTTTCTGCTGCATGTGTGTTTGTATGGATGTATTTGCTTCGTGCGGTGAGTGCGATGTATTCTCTATTATCCTTGTGAATAGTAAAATATAAATCCTCTTGTTTTTTTTTTGTTGGTTTTCTTTCATATATGCTTTTAATTTAAATGCGGCTAATAAAACAAAATAATAAGCAAACAAAAATATTTTGTTTGTTTAAGGTCCTTTTTATGAAAATAAATAAAATGTGTGCGGATTGTGGAATGCACTTATCTCTTTACACCTAGTGACGGGGTGTGGGCCTGGGAAATAGTGCTTATATGGTATGTCCTTTTGTTGAGTTTCATTTTTGTTTTCTTTGCATACTCGCAGGATGTGATGAAAGTTTAAGAAATAAGAAAATAAAATATTCTTTTTTTCTTATTTAAGAATAACAATGGGTGTCCTTTATAAGTGTGTGATTAAATCATCGTCCTTTTGTTCATTAGCTGCATAATAGCATTGCATTTGTAGGTAATTAGATTGTAGACACATTTGTAGGACATGCGATGCAGCAAGAATATTGTGTTCTCTCATTCGAAAAGATCGTATAATAGAGTGATGGTAATATGGAAGCAAAGGAGCAAAAGGAATTAAATAACAGACACAGTGTCAGAAACAAGAGAATGCAATTTATTGGTTAACTGAGAGTTTAACTGACAGTTAAGACATTTGCCAAGTGAAACAACAGTTGCAATATCCCACAGCATATATGTAAGAAATTGGTCTTGATGCTGGTCAAGATAATGTACGCTGTAGTAGTTGTGCACTTGGTTATGGTTGTCTCGCTATCCTAGGAACAAGGACATGTGTGTGATGGAAGCGATAGAGGGTAAAAGTAAATCAAAACTTTAGCTGCAGAGATAACCAATAGCTTACACGTCATATTATCGTCCTTTTGTATACTTGTTTGATTCAATGTTATAATAAATACAATTATACGATTTGGTAAGACATCATACAACAAATGGCAATAAGCAATGGAGATAGATCCTTATCCTTATGTACCTACTTACACATTGTATACATATCTTCAACCTAACTTTATCTATATAGATAATTGCGAGACATTTCTGTGGGTTAGGCAATAACTTACACTTGGAAGGGTATATATCTTAGCAAGGATCATGAATTAAATTTATGGTTACAATCAAGTTTTCAGTGAAATTCTCTTCTCTTGGAGCTTCATATTAGGTGAGTACGTTACATACAAGCTCCTTATGTGAAATATTTGCATACCTACTCATTTATATATAGATTCTTTAGGCCTTTTGGTTGTGAGTCATTGCCAAAGTGTTTGCATACATCCTACATACAAAGGTAGGATGGGATTGGTTTATTTATGACTTTAATTTTGGTAAAATTGTCTGACATTTTCGAGGGTTTGAGATGAGAGTTGTGAAAATATGTGGGTACCTACCTACATACATATACCTACGCATATTCCCAATTGCCTATCTCTGCTTTCAAATAATTGGCTGACTTGCAAACGACAACGTACTTTTTCTTCGTCTATACATCTACTGCTTTGTCATATGTCACAAGGAGATATTTTGAAGAAATAGAATATTGAATGTTTTATAGACCTTTCATTTTTACTCTGTAAATTTCTACAAGAATTATATACACATACAAAGGTAGTAGGTATCTAAATATCTATTCTATAAATAAGGGTAAGAAAAATGAATAAATTGGGTGTATTTGCAGGTACCTATATTTTCAGGGAATTTGTTTATTTTTGCATCAGTTTTTAACGAATTGACAATTTCTGTTAAATGGCGCCCAGGTGAGGAACAAAGGTCGTTTTAAATTGAATGAACTTGATACTGTGGTAATAAATTATAAATCATTGTGCTTCTTCAAAATGCTTGTGGTAAAAACGATGTATTTTACCATCTTGTATTTTCAAGAAATGTACTTCCAGGTTCTGTGGGAGGTACCATATTAATAAAACATTTTCGGGAAAAGAATGTTTACTTCAAGGTAGCCTTAGCTTTCAGTACTTTTTATTTTTTTCTTATCTATGGAGTGCTTAGGGTTTGGTTTTAAGCTAGGCAGGCAATTTTTAGGTAGGATAGATAGGCTAAAACAAGGAGTGCTGTAATGTGCTCTACCTGTGTTGCCATATTGCGTTAAACCACATGACGTTTTTTTTTAGTTTAATATTTCCTTAAAGGACTATAATACATTGTTTGAGTTTGGGGCTCAGTTTGTGCTCTCAAGTCCCGAAGAGATAGAAAAAAAATTCGTATATTTGCAACTTTTTATGGCCGAGCATACTATTTGCGAAGCGTGTTGTTAGCACAAACATTATATCATTTATCATAAAAAAAGTTTTGGTGTAATCTACCTAGTTTGTGCTGCCTCATACCAAAAATCTCTATTGACAACAAAATCAACAAAAAAATTATTTTTTTAATTTTCGATTTTCTTAATTGACTTAGATGTGCTGTGTTGTGCTCAGTTTTTCTCACTTGTATGCTATAGAGGTAGACGAAAAATTTACATACCATACATACATAGATGCCTGCAACTTGGGTTGGGTACGAAATGTCGCAAAAATCTCGAATTTAGCGTCTCGCATTACGAAATCTCACAATTAGAAAATCTCGATTATCAATTACAACAATTTCGCAATCAAAAGATTGCGCAAACTGAAAACTCGCAAATAAAAATCTCTTGAAATTTAGTTGCATTGCGACAAATACATAATTATTGCGAGATATTGATTCGCGAAATTTTGTTATGCGATATTTTGAGTTCTGAAATTTCGGTTTGGTGCGATATGTGCGAAATTGTTAAAATCGAGATTTTGTTATTGCTAGATTACGAAAAGCAGGATTGTTAATTAATGCGATTTTGTTTTTCAAGATTTTTTGAGAAAATTGTGAATTTTGTGTCGCGGTAGTTTGGTTTGCGAGATTTTGTATCGTAACGAAACGCATATTTTTTGGCCGAAAATGCGCCATAGCGTGTAGTCGGCTATTAAATACACGGGAAAGTGACAGAAATGAAAGAACAATATTACTTTCAGGAGTTTTTACTATTGAACTTTGTTTGTTTGGGGTATATGCATGTTTAAAGCTGAAAATGCAACCAAAGTCACCCTTGCGCTCCTGAGCGCATGGTTAAGGTCATACTGCCCACTTTTCAATATTTTCGGTATAAATAGGAAACTAAGCTGAATTTGACAATTTAGCGCTGAAAACTTTTTGTTTAAACCTAAATTTCTTATCAATTCTGGAAGTATACACAAATTTATAAAAATATTTTTGCAGGAAAAGTTAATAAAAATGAACAAAAAATCGAAAAAATTTAAAGTTTTTTACTAAGTTCCGCATACATTTTTTCGGAGCAGAGATAACCTTAAAACGTGCACATACAAAATAAAGTATAGGGTCAAGACTTGTTCATAATTTTAGTTGAGAATCGACAAAGATATATTGATATTGAATAGTTTTTGAAGGAGCAACAACAACGTGTGTGTGTCAGCACCAAGTTTATAGGCTGGACTTATAGCTTTCACGAGTACCACCTCGATCTTCAGACTCCTTTAGTGGTGCTTAATCTGGTTATGCTCTTGGCCGTTTTGGGAGTGAACCATGAACTAAGCTATTTAGAAACCGATGCACTACACACCGCACCAATATGTTTTCGAAATGTGAATTTTGCCATGTAAATAAAGAAAGGCTTCCTGGCAGAAAATGCAAAAAAGATGAGAAAAGGTAAAGTTTTAATGTCTACATCTCTATCAACTTTGAATAAAAATAATTTTTTGAACATGCCCCAATCCCGCAAATCAAAATTTTGAAAAAGAAAATCTCACAATTTTTTTTTTTAATCTGGGAAAAATGAAATCTCGCAAATGAATGATTTCGCTTTTCATTATCCCGCAATTAAAAAATCTTGATTTTAACAAGCTCGCATTCACATCTCGCCTCGAAAAACTTTGCAAATATTAACCAATATCACACAAATTAAAATTTCGCAATCAAAATCTCGCATATTTTTTTGTGGAAGAATAATGGGTGTAATCACTTGGATTGTATGGTACAATTTTTAACAAATATGATTTATGCAAATAAACCCGATCAAAAAGAGGGTTGGGTAAACGAAATCTCGCAAATTAAGATCTCGCATTCTGAAATCTCGCAACTACAAAATCCTGCTTTTCATATTTGCGCTCTTAAAAAATCCCTCTTTTAAAATCTCGAAGTTACAAAACCCCGCAAACTAAAACTCGAAAAATAAAGCTAAGAATTTGTATTTGCGAGATAATGAAAATCAGGATTATTAATTTGCGATATTTTGTTTAATTCGAGATCTCTTTATTTGAGAATTTCGTTGTGGGCATATCGGACCGCTCCCATTGGAATATAGGAAATCGCAAAGTTTAAGATTTTAGTTTGTGAAATTTTGTAATTACAGGATTGTTATAAAAACGGATTTTTCTAACTGCGAGAAGTGGGATTTTGTGACTTCGAGATTTCATATTGTGCGATTTTGATTGCGTAATTTCATACCCAAATCCTGTTCACTCGATATTTTGGAAAACTATAATTATGTATTATACCTACAAATAAATACTTGGAAGTACATAACTACAAACAAAATTTTGAAAGAATTGAATAAGATTAATAATGAAATACGTGAAGGAGTAACCAAAAATAAGGCTTCCACGTTTGAGAATTTGGAATAAAACGAAAAAAAACTGCTAAAAGCTGTTCACTAAATTGATATTAGCGATAAGTTAGTCAAAATATATGTAAGTTTAGAATGACCTTTATCCAGGTTTTTTTTTTACGAATAGAATTTGTACTTGACTTTTGACTAAACCTGTCAATTGAGCAATATGAGAAATTTTGAATTAAACGACTGAGTGGAATACTGTAGTTTTTTTTTTCTAAAATACACAACTTTTCAAGGACCAAAAAGTATTGAAAGGAACAAGTTTTTATAAATTTTAAGGTAATTAGGTAGATAAGAGACCTTGTTAAGAACACTTCTTCATTGTAACTTTTACTCATTTTTGAAAAAAAGTGGTATAGAAGAGTTTTGAAATTATAAACCTTTATGTCTTTTATGGTACATCAATTAATGTGGAAAACGATGCAGTTAAGAGAGCCCTTATAAAGCTGAATATAGAAAACTCAAGTATAAATTGGACTACATATGTGCATGTTAAAAAAAACAGGCGTCTTAATACAAAACTTGGAGAATCACGTTTAATAGTATCCACATCCAGAGGAACACCCCATGATGAACGAAATTTTTGTAAAATTAAAACATAGTGAAGTCAAAGTAGTAGCCTATGCAAAATGACCTAGTACTACTTGCGACAGGAAAACTCCCATCCACTATTAGTGAACAAATAGAATTTGCCCTGTCAAAGGTCCACACCTGGGCAAAGAATTGTGTTCTAATGGTAAATCCATTGAAAACAGAATTGGTTCTCTTCACTAGCAGAAGGAAAATACCAATGTTTAGACTACCATCAATTGAAGGGACTCCACTCAAAATCTCGGATCAGGCCAAATACTTGGGTGTGATCCTTAATAAGAAATAAACTGGAGTCTCAACACTAAAGAAAGAGTAAGAAAGCTATGGTTGCGTTCTATTTCTGCAACAGGATCTTTGGAAAATCCTGGGGACACAACCCAAAAGCTATCAGGTGAATGTACACGGCAATAGTTAGACCGATATTGATGAACAGGTGAAATGCGTTGGTCTTGAAGTAAATGAGGACAGACACAATACCAAAAAAAAAGCACAGAATGTGTGAAGTTGGAGTAATTATTTTGAGCTAGACATACTTACCTACGGTAATCTAGTTTGATGGAACGCGACTGAGAAAGCAACAAACCAGATAGCCTTGACAAATGTTCAAAGATTAGCATGCGTAGGTATTACGGGGGCGTTGAAAACCACTCCCACAGCGGGACTGGAAGCGATACTCAACTTGAAACCCCTAGATATATTCGTGCCAGAATCTGCAGCATACAGTGCCCTGCGGCTAAGCCAGACTTTATGCTGGAAGCAAAGCACAACGGGCCATACTCAGATTCTGCCGAGATATGTGGGAAATAATGTTTGCAACACCCCATTTATACTTCAACAGACCCTTCACTACCTCTTTTGCTAATAGAGAGGAGTGGGAAAACAATCAACCTTTCAGTAATGAATCTACGATAAATTGTCTTCACTGATGATTCGAAGATGGACACTGGGAGTTGGTGCAGGAATTTTCTCGGAAACTCTGGGACTAGCTAGCTCCTCCAGACTTCCGGACTTTTGTAACGTCTTCCAAGCCGAGGTCTTAGCAGTGACAAAAGCAGCTACGCAAATATCAATGATGGCGATACCACGAGCTGATATCACTTTCTTTATTGATAGCCAAGCAGCAATTAAAGCAATTTCTGCCACCGAGATACATTCGAAGCTTGTAACTTTGCTGTCGCGAAGAGCTTAGGGTTCTTGGCATGCAGCATAACATTAGACGCTGCTGGGTTCCTGGTCAATGTGGGAAACGAGAGAGCTGATGATCTCACTTCACTTGATTCAAGTCAAGCCGAATAACATATGAAAGTACCAAAATGTAGCATCAAACAGGACATTGGTAACAAAATACCAAAAAAAAAAAAAAAAACATTGAAAGATGGAATCTGCTTGAAACATGCGGCAAAACTAGAAAGTTATGGCCAAATTTCAATACGCAGAGAACAGACACAATTATGCCAATGAACAAGAAACATCACCGTTCCCTTGTCAACATAATCACCGACCACAACCTACTGAGATACCACAAAAAGAAAATGAGGCTCAGTACTGAAGACCTTTGCAGAATGTGCAGTGACGTAGAAGCACATGAGGATACCTCACACTTCCTTTGCCACTGTCCATTACTCTGTCATTTAAGAAAGAAATAAATAGGAAACCATTTCTATGACGACCTAGACAAACTTTCTTGAACTTTGGCTAATAGCCTTCTGAACTTCATCGACGTCTCAAAATGGCTTGACTGCTAACAGAACACATAGGTTGTTACATTAAGAGCCATTTGCTCATACGATACTAAGGCATTTATGTTCTACTTAAAAAACTTATGTTCTACTTTTTCCTCTGCGTAAACTGTCACATAAGCCCTTATGTTCTACTTAAATGGGCCTAAGTGGAATAAAATTTCCTAGGGTGACGGCAACAAGATCAACTGTCAGCCCTTCTGCCTAACCTAACCTAAGGTCCAAAAAGTGTTAAGTAAAGATAATAATTTGAGAAAATAAGCCATTTCCTTTATTATTTAAAGTCGGTTTAGGAAAGATTTAAACTATATTCTTGACCGAAAATACAAACAGCACCAACTTATAAAATGCATAGGTTCTATTATATCCACTGCTTAACTTCTTATTAAATTATTTTTTAAAGTAAAAAAAATCTCCAAAAATAAACTACAAAAAGGTTGAGCACACAACCTCTTTCCTTTTTAAATCCTATATTTTTGGGGTATTTAAAAACCAAATCTATGAGTACCTAAGGCTTTAAAAACCTACTCATCTTAAAATAAGGTTGAGAGATGCTTTGCTAAAAGATAAGAAAAATCTAATATAAAATTCTATTTGCAATAATTTTTTTTCAACAAAAAAAAAAAAAAAAAATACTCAATTCCTAAAGTGTTTTCGTTTTTATTTTCCATGACATCGTTTTCAAGATTTTTTTTATTTTCATACTCCATAACTACAATAATAGCAATTGACATACCTCTCTTCTATGTTTATATGTATTTACCTACCCACCTTCACAAAACACTTGGTCATCATAGAAAAAGTCTATTAACCTCGATTATTATCGTTATAAGCACACACTTTGCACACACACAATAATTCTGAACACATATTCACATGAAGAAGAAAAAAAAAATAATGTCAAATGACTTATTAAAAATGTCAACGTCATTGCAATAAGCTAGAGAACACCTCTGCCCTTGACTTGAAAGTGTCCACTTGAACGAAAGTGGAACTAATTGTCCTCACACTTTATGTGTGTGTACCTATAAGAACCAACCACAACAACAACAAACAAACATAAAAACAAATGGAAAATCAATACGTGTAGGTAGAGATAAGGATATATTTAGCTTCTTGTATTCATATATGTATAGAAGAAGGATGGAGGCGTAAAGGGAGGTGACTTGGAGCTAAATAAGATAGCAGAGGTGACGAGGTCAAACACGTACTTAGCCTGAATAGGTAGGTGAAAGTGTCTTTTTTAAATCTAGTGCAATGCCAAATTAGTTAGTGCGAATATACCCTTCATATATAGAGCTCAAACTCAAATAGAAGAAGAAGAAAAGAAAAAAGGAGCTTGATTCAGTCAATAGAAGGACCTCAGTTGGCGAGGCCAAATTAGATTCCAGACTGAAAAAAAAAAAAAATATCAGTCAAGTTGTCTGTTAGATAGGCAAAGGCATATAAATCCTCTACTATAGAGCCACCATAAATGCTCCAATTTATATTTCACTGTCCCTCACTTTGAAAATTCAAACGGGCCCATATTCTACAAAAAGGATATTATATACACTTTGTGAATTTCTAGCCTGTCAGTGTCTGTCACCCATTTATACAAACAACACTAAAAGTTTCTCTTTTACGAGGGATGATATGTTGGAGCTTGTGCTGCGTTTGCACACAGAAGCTCGAAATATTTTTTTGTTAAATTTTCTAGGCGTTAGAAAAAGTATATGAGGGGTTGATCCTGATTCAATTTTTGTTCGTCCTCTGTATAGAACTTCCAAACGAGTAGGTTATTTTCTGCACTTCAGCTATACCTCTATTACCTATACACATGAACATGAGATATGCGTGTTTGCGTTAACACAGATTATAGTTTCAGCTCAATGACATAGTCTAGCCATTTATTTTCATTTTTATTTTCGTATATTTGCTCTTCATAAACTAAGTGTACACAGCAGCGGAGGGACAAAATCCTGTTTTAAAATAAAGTGTCATGAGTGTTTATTATCAGTTCACAATAATTTGGACAAAAATGTTAAAACTCAAATATCCTGCTGGTATTAATAGATACAGATGGGCAATTACCATGATTGTCAAATGCATTTAATTTGCATTAAGGGCGGATTTTATATAAAAAAAAAAAAAAAAAAATAGAAAAAAAAATAAGCATGGAACAAATTGGCATCGAAATGAACAGCTATTAAATTATCTGGCATTTGGTGTCAACAAAATGGTCGTCCATTTAGGGATTTTCCTGTATATATATGAGTTTATGTACATATTTATATACGGATGCGATGGGAATAAAAATAGCAGTTTATTTTAGAAGTAAAACTTAACGAACAGCAAAGTTCAATTCGATGGGTATTACCATCAATATTGTTTTTTTTTTCGATTTCAAGTGAATCGATGGGAGGGGGGAGGAATTTATTGAACCAGTGTGCAGGCTCAGTGACCAATTGGTGGGTGGGAGAAATTGTTAGTTACCCGCAGTAACAACGGAAAAAAGGTCGTTAGGGGAAGATTTTTTTTATTTGTGTCTATATTCGAGAGCTCATACTTAACAAGCTCTTAGACCCTGTTTTATTTATTAAAAGCATTTAAGGGGGAAAGTAATCCAAAGTACTTAAGTTAGTTGACATAGAAAAATCCTATATTGTACATACAATACATAAAGGTATTTGTGTGTGTGTTTTATTCTAAAGTAAGCCTCTTATAAAACACCCAAAAGATTTGTATCTATCTATAAAATGGTTTTTGATGATAAGCTGCCAATATTGTCTCGTATCTGGTACCACCATCAGCTATAATATTGAGTATTAGTTACGTGCTTAAAAGAGCACTTAAATCAAAAGACTTAAATTCAACTTTATTTATAACTCAAATTTTAATTGAAAGAATGATGAAATAAAATTCCATTATAGCTAATATCAAAATAGAGTTCAAGCCATAGGCGCTTCCAAAATTTTTTCTAGGTGGTGGGAAATCTGCCTGGGGGGAGGGGGATAAGATTATGGACTCTGTCAGAAAAAATACAACATGGTTGTCCTATTTGTCAAAAGTCCATAGTAAAACATAGAAATATATTAGTAGCGTGGAATTTTCCAGAGCCAGTGGTGGGCCTACCTGCGGAACTCTTCAAGTATGGAAGAGATGTTCTGGTAGGGTGCATGCACCAGCTCATAACCAAGTTTGGGAGGAGGAAAGTATGCCCGACGACTGGTCAAATAGCTCCATATGCCCAATCTACAAAAAAGGCAATCCTATGTCCTGCAAGAACTACAGAGGCTTATCCCTGCTTAATGTTGCTTACAAGATCCCATCCAACGCAGTATGTAAGTGTCTAAAACCTTTCTGCAACACTATGATCGGAATTTACTAGTGTGGCTTCAGGCCAGGCAGATCAACGATAGACCAAATCTTCACATTGAGGCAAATCCTGGAAAAGACCAACGAATTTCAAGTCGAGACCCACCACCTATTCATCGACTTTAAAGCCGCATATGATAGCATAAGCCGCCAAGAGCTTCTATATTGGCGATGTCGGAACTCGGGATCCCGAAAAAACTGATCCAGCTATGCTGCATGACGTTACAAAATACGCGATGCAACGTGCAAATGGGTAACAGCTTATCCGAGTTATTCCAGACATGTACAGGGTTCAGACAAAGAGATGCGCTATCATGTGATTTCTTCAACCTAGTCCTGGAGCAGATAGTGCGCAAGAGTGGTGTTAACATGGAAGGCACTATCTTCAACAGGTCTTTTCAACTGCTTGGCTATGCGGACGATATCGACATCATCGGCCGCTCCAAGAGAGCTGTACTTGAAGCATTCACAGCTGTTGATGAACAGGCGAAACGCGTTGGTCTTGAAGTGAATGAGGATAAAACAAAGTATATGCTATCAACACACAAAGCCTCATCTGTCCATCACCTAGGACAAAACGTCACTGTTGGTAGCAGTAATTTCGAGGTAGTCAAGGAGTTCACCTACCTCGGAACAAACATCAATCCCACGAACGACACCTTAGTGGAAATCCGACGAAGAACTATCCTAGCGAACCGCTGCTACTTCGGTTTGGCCAAACAAATGGGTTCAAAACTCCTTTCCCGAAAGACCAAGTGCACGCTATACAAAACGCTAATTTTACCAGTACTACTCTACGGCGCCGAGTGCTGGACGATAAGTAAAAACGGGGAATTGATACTGGGCACTTTCGAGAGAAAAATTCTTCGGTGGATATTTGGTCCTATATGCGAAGAGAGCGATTGGAGGAGCAGATTCAATCGTGAATTGTACGAGCTGTACCAAGATGTGGATGTAGTCCAAAGAGCCAAAACACGTCGACTGCATTGGCTCGGCCACCTCGAGCGAATGGACAATAACGCTCCAGTCAAGAAAATCTTCGAATCCCAGCCCACAGGTTCGAGACGACCAGGAAGACCGAACCTCCGCTATAGGGACCAGGTGGTCACAGACGCAAGAGTGCTTGGTCTCGATGACTGGAGGGAGCGTGCGAGGGACAGCAAACGATGGAAGACCGCAATATCTCAGGCAGAGACCCTTCATGGATTCGGGAACCGGATAAGTAAAGTAAGTGAAGTAAGTAGTGGTGGGCAATTGATCATTCTCTTGCCTCGTACCACGCTAGAATATGGGCAAAATATAGATTTTTTATTTTTGATCCGGAAAAGGGTGATTTTAGAACAATTGTGGGTGACATTAGGCTTGGAAAACAAATTTTACGTCAAAATATAGTTTGTCTCCCATCTGCCGGGCTTTAACTGATGGACTAAGGAATTACTCTAAAAGAACAGAAATTGAAGGTTTTTTTAGTGCAGTTGGGTGACATTTGAATCTAAATACACTATATCTGTCAAGATAAAATACCTAATGTTAAGCCATCAATAACTGACAAATTTTAATGAAGGATAACTGCGATGTCAAGGGACCAAAAAACCTTTAAAAAGTCAGAAATGCTCGGAGTTTTTTACTCCTCCAGAAAAAATGATGATTTTAGGGTGATTCGGTGACATTTGAATAAAAACAAAAGTATATTCGTCAAAATAGAGCACGTTCCCTATCTGTCAAGCCATCAATTGTCAATTCCAGGAAGGATAGCAAAGATGTCGATGCATTAAAAAATTAGAAATTTACAGAGTTTCTTTACTGATCTAGACATTTTTGGATCAAAATATTGTGTGTCCCCCATCTGCCAGCTAAAGCTGTCAAATTCTGCTAAAAAATGGCTACGATATAAATGGACTAAGAAAACTTTAAAAAATCAGAACTTTTTGAAGTTTTTTTAACTGCTCCGGAAAATTGTTTGATTTTTCTTTTTGTATGCAACTCTCCAGCAATTCTCATCATTCTTCGACAGCTGCAAGTGCACCATATAATTGATAAAACATTTTAGAATTTGGGTAGATGCCACGCCCCCTGAGCTGGAAATTCTAAATTTTTTTACTTTTGTCCTTGTTTGCTCTTCAAGCCCAACCGCTTATTCAATAATTTTCATCGTTCTACAGCAGTCGGAAGTGCCCCATATAAATTATGTGAAAGTGGGTGGATGCCACGTTTCTTAATGAAAAGTCTTAAATTTTCAATTTTTTTTCATTGAATGGACATCGAACCCTACTACTCTACTAATTTTTCTCGCTAGAATTTTTGAGAAAGTGGGTGGATGTCACGCCCCTTTGTATACACTACAAGACCTAGAAATTTCAAGGTTCTCCAGTGTCGGAAAGTGCTCCATAATGTTGATGATCTGTCAGTGAATCAGTCAGTCAGTTACGGTTTTAGCGATTTCTGAAGTTCTATATCTCAGGAATTACTTATTCTAAAAAGCTGAAATTTAGTGTTTGGCTAGCTCAGCAACTAAAGCGAATTTGAAGTTTCTGATTTGATTGGTACTGAAGATAGAGGGGGTCGAAAATCGCCTGTGTTTTTTCTTGTAAAAAGCGTGTAGTGTCGAAAAGTTGGCTGGGTATTACCAAGCCCTTTGATTTGTATAGAAAAATTCTTTTATATATTAAAAAAGTGTTTTTCAATAATGGCAGGTCGATGTTGAAATGTAATAAAGCAAGCTCTGAGCATCATCCAAATTCTTATTCTCTTCTTGAAAGGCCCACTTGTGCCATAATGTATGGACATGAATGACATCGTTCAAATTTCCTTCACTACTTTGCACTGTGGCACGAATTCGAAGGGTCCAATTTTCAATGACTGCCACTTAGATCGGAAGGAATTTGAGCTATGACCTGGGTTACCATTTGAGGGCATTTGTCAAAGTGCTGCAACTTTTTTTTCTGATTAAAAATATAACATAATTAGTTTCGTTATTTTATAAGGGGTTTTGACTACCCATGATATGAGTAAACACATTGTGAGCGTTAGAAAAAAAGGGAAGTTAGTAGATAATTCCGAATTAATTACGTTACATAATATATTTTTTCAAATCTAAATTATCCAATGTGTCCTGCTAGAGGGAGGTCTTCAAAAAACCTTAAGAGAAAAACTCTAACATCAGGGAATTACGAATGTTGGTTAGTTGTTCATTGAATTGGTCTACATTGATTTTAGCATCAAACCTTGAATAGTTGACTGAAAAGAACACCCATGTTACGTTAATGAATGCTCATCACGTTGCCTCAAAGATAATGGCACGTGTTGCATAGTCGAGTATATTGCCGTGATGATTCGGGATCAGTGATTAAATAATAAGCAACAGCCAAAGCAACAATTTCACTCCTATATTCTTTTTAAAGGATTTCCGTTATAATTCCACGCACTCATATAAGCATTGTATAATACACCTATAAAATAGTTGAAAAAAGTAACTTTTTTCACTCCTATTTCACCTTTCTGGAGTAAATTATAGGAGTATATGTAAATTATATCCAAATAAATCAAATTTAAAAACAATTGTATGTAGGTACAGTTTTAGAATCGATCTGGGGTCCCTCTACGTCTACACCAATAGTCTTGCTTTCTTACCAATCAGCAAATCTCGGATATACAATATAATAGATTTAGTCAGAATGGCCTTTATCTTTGATTCGAATTGTCTATTATGCGACAAAAAAGCTAGGGCGTGCATCCGTAAAAAAAATGTGTTCAGTAATCATATACAAACATGGATTGGTGGCTTATACATCCATAAATAGTTAAATAAATACGTATTTAATATTGGCTGAAAATGATAAGTACATATATGTGTTCAGATGACAGTTTAAATTGTAAAATGGCTGACTAAAGATTGAAGCCTCACAATACTCCTTTATATAAACGATAGTGATTCAAACTTACGTACAGCTTGTATAACAATTTTAAAGGATGACTACCGAAACAACAAAAATTCTTTGGTCATTTTATAGGAGCACTATAGAGTGATTAAAGAAAAATTTGTTCATTGCTCCTGTTACGCTGATATAGTTTGCATCATTAAACATTTTAAGAATGACATATACTTCTATAATGCCTTTAATTTCCATTAAAGGGGTAATATAAGCTCTATAACAACAACTAACCTTTATATGTCTGAAATGAGGAGCAATGTTGTAAGTAGGGAGATTTGACAGACAAAACAACATGGCTGCAAATGACTGTCAACAACTACCACGTTCCTATTATAAAACCCATATATATGGTTTTAGGTTAGGCATCCACATCCTTCATTTAGGTAAACCACAACCATACCATAAATTTTTTTACTATAAAAGTAGATTCCTATTTCTCTAAAAAAAAATACCATTTTTAAAACATTCCGATAAACAAAACTTCATCTCCAATGATTTATTACTGCTTTATTAATAATCTGTATTTGGAGGTTCAAAAAAGAGAAAAAAAAAAACAGATACACTGAACTGTCTTCTTATAGTTTTTAATGAAAAAGTTAAAAATGACTCTTTCATATACCTAAATATATTTTTGTATTGTATATACCTATACAAAATGTACAGTTTACTGAATTATTTTTTCCTCCCTTGCATCAGATATTTCAATACTACTAGTTTTAATATTTAAAATAATAATTCCTACTGTCCATTTTTCTTTCGTACCTTTTCACAGTGCTTACTACTGTGTATACCTTTCAATGTTTACCTACTCACAAACATACCTATAAGCTTACGGCTACACATATTATCGTATGTATATGAAAGGATATGTAGGTATGTATTTTTATACTAAAAATATTCTGAAATAACAATAACAACAAGGATATTCAGCCTCCGCGAAGGAATCCCTTTTTTTAGTTTATACCCTTTTACCAAATATTTTTTTTTTATATATCTCATCCTTTATGTAAATTAATATGCTTGCATATTTTGTTAACGTATATCTACGAAAATACCTTTTCGTATACGGTTTTTGGATCCATTTTTGTTTGTTGTCTTTATATGTCAGTTCTTCTATATCCCTTCCTAAAGGACGACACCGGAGCTCTATAGGAACATTTTTATAATAACAAAAAAAAAAGTATTTAAAAATAAGACAGACTCAGGCAGTGAAGTACCTACACAACAGCATCAGCTACAACAATAAAACAAAATGAATAAAAACGCGGGTAAGCCGAAGCCTGTATCCTGCCGTATACTATATTCCAATCGTCACCCGTGGAATATTTGAAATTATTTTACAGGTGTGGTCCGTAATCACTGAATGTCCCCAAAACTGATGGTTGTTTATTTTTATTGTGTTCCTCTGTGGTGCTACTGCTACCGGGAATAGCAACCAAGGTGAGCTTTGGCAAGCGGAAAAGGAGCAGTGCCAGTAAGCCAATAACAAACAAAAAATGGGCCTCACGGATAAAATAATATAGGTGTATGTACTAGTGACAGGAAAATCGGACCGAAAAGTGGTAAGCCGACCAGAGAAGAGATTGTTTATTCGGCGGGCATACATCGTTTTTAGCTTTACTTTTTTGTTCAAGATAATTAAACGTCCTTGTGTTGAGGAAGTATGTGTACGTCTGTGTGTGGCTTTGTTAATTTATATCCCTATATACACTTTGAATGCATTGAATTGTAGCTCTTCGAGGATATTTCATTTTATTATTCATATTAAAATAAATTCAATTTATAAATCTGTCCATATTTCCATAAAGAGATAAAAAAAAGCCTTTGGTATTTTTATTATATGCATAAAAAGGATATCAAAAAATTCCAATTTTATATACGGATTCCACTGTAGGTATAGGTATAGGTAGTGGTAAGGTTTTCATTCACTCACATACCTACGGCTATGATATTCCATTGATTATTTTGTTGAAGCTGGAATTCTGATTATTATATCTATTGACGGTTTTACAAGGCAGGATTCTCTCAAGTATTATCTCAATAAAAAAAAGGACTATACCCAACATTTTACATTCGGTAAATAAAATTCCACAGAATTCAATAAGCTCAAAGACATCGTGAGTATACATAGTTGGTATGAGATGATATAGGAAATTAAATAAATTTTTCATATGAATATGAATATGGCGAACCTGAAGAATAAATTTTATACCTGATCATAAATTGATTAATTTTAAGATTTATTATTTTTTTATTTATCACAGTTTTCTTACTTCTAATCTGTAAAATTTTATAAAATAGCATAATGGCTTATACCATCCACCATATTGGCTCATTGTGCTCACATGATTAAAAATCATAATCAATGATATGATTTGTTTTAAGAATAAGGAACGCATTCATTTCCCACACATTTTTTGGAACTATAAATGTCAAATGACAAATAAATAACTTCCACAGAATTTTCTATTTTTTACGCTCTTTATATTTTTTAGGCCACCAGCAAGATGTATTCGGTGAACTGTCAAACACTAATTCACAACATCACAACGCATTCCACAAGGCAGCGAATGAAAAATTGGCCCTTATTAACCTCAAATTTTTGTTAGCACCTGTTTTCTTGTTTTATATTTTATGGCAATTCGCATCTATCGGCGAGTGAACAAATTTATTCATGTGAACTAAATGTCAAAACTCTCACCCGTTGGCAGTTCTCTATTTGCAGCTATGCAAGGCACTTAAGTGAAAGTACTTTTCATGAATGCGTTCCACAGTCAATTTTACATGCCATGAGTGAACATTCATTATATGTATTTGGGTAGGAAGTGTAAAATGTAGAACGTTGTGCAGGATAAAAATTTCACACTGACATTTATTTGCAATTTTTGGTTTTCACCCAAGTTTTTACACAGGGAAATCTTTCATCTGAATCTGACGTAAGCTTTTCACTTAATTCTCTTGTGATAATACAATGGATTCCACAATTTATTAAATCACACGGCATATACAACCAAACAAATATAATCAAAAATTTGTGGGACTGTAATAGATTTGATGAAAATCTATTTTACTTCACATATTGTAAACTGTGGAATGTTATTTCGACACGAAGCAAGTTTTCTGTGAATCACCTCCACTTCTAGTTTTGTTTTTTTTTTATACAGGGCTTCTTAGAAGAATACCTTCTTAGTCCAGGCTACAGCCTATTACTCATTTACAGTGAAATGAATGGTAAATACGTTCCACACCTTTTCATAAACGACATTTTCGATTATATATCGGCTACAAAAGGAAAAAATCAAAAGTTTCACAACATTAGCTTTGGAATGTGGAATGTAAGTTTCTAAAGTCCAGGAAGACATTTTTTGTGAGTAAATAATTAATTTTCATGTTTTTTCTTGGTAGGAGAACTTTCAATTACATCCACACTTCCTAGTGTACTAGTCGTTTGTTAATGAATATATTCCACAATTGCTTCCAAGTATGCAATATTTTTGACTACAAACTATATGATCACAAGAGTATAATATTTATGGAACGAGATATACATTTTTGTCGAAATTAGTATATTTTCACAATGCAAGTTGTGGAATGTAAGTTATAAGATATAAGATCATATTGGTATCTTGTTTATTGAGGAAAATTATTTCTTTTATACCCATAATTTACTCTATTAGGTATTCATTTGGGGTGAAATGTAAAATGAATACGTTCCACACCTTCTTCCAAGCAATTTTTTTTATAAACAAAAATATGGTCAATGTAAAAATCTGATAATGTTTTAAAGAGCCAGGCAATATGTAAATAGTTGATCTCTTTATTATTATACTATTTTATTACTAATGCAAGCCGTAAAGTGTAAATCTGTTAGCTTTCTAGAAAAATGGTTTTGTAGATATTCCAGTTTCGCTCTAGTTTTGAACCTTAAATGCTTTGGAGAGGAAATCTTATTCATGCTCAGCCAATAAGTTAGAGATTAATCGTAAAATGAAAACGTTTCACAACTTTTTCTAAGCGAAATTTTTAATATCGAAACATATACGGCCAAGAGAAAAATTAATATTCAAAAAGTTAGTTTATTTCACAATGCAAGCTGTGGAATTTAAAATTCTCACCTTCCCACAGAAGAGGTTTGTGGATATTCCAGTCTTGATCTAAGGAAAATTTTAATTCTTAATCCTAACTTCATTCAACAACCCAACTAACAAAATTGCTTCGCATTTCAGACATTATAGTGCTATTTGTTTCTATAGCGCTCCTATTACCCCTCTGACGGAAAGTAAATACCTTATTGGAGCATTACTGATTCCATAAATATTTGTTGGTGCAACTAAGAAGCGATATACCAATTTTTCCTTAATCTCTCTATATTGCTCTTATGAAATGACGGCGGAGCTTATTCGCTTCTATAGTAGTCCTGTAAAATTATTATACAATCTCTGTTAGTTTCTGTTGCTTGATAAGTGCAGCCACAAACCATTTCTGCTATACTAGTGAAAACACAAACCTCTTCTGATATACTGAGGAGTAGCCACAAACCAGCAGTGTGGAGAAAGTGCATACGTTTTTTTTTTCATCGTAAATATATTCTTCCATGGCCAAGTGGTGGACTTTTAGTTCGAGAAGACCATGGCTCAAATCCCACAGAAAACTTGTAATTTTTATAACTTAAATAATATCTAATAAATTCTAAGATTGCATTTCAGATAAAAACTTTCAAATCAAATATCAGCAAATAAATAATATAAAATAAAAATATGAATAAATATAAATAAATATAAATAAATAAATATAAGTCTGTTGTGAAATATTTTATTTTTTTATAAAGGTCCAGTAGGAGTTTAAAGAGTGGGCCTTTTTAACTCTATGAACTATTATATAATGCTTATATGATTGCAAGAAATGATTATGAGAAGCTTCTTTGGATGATTATAGGGGCAAAATTGTTTGTTGGGAAGGTAGTGGTAAAATGAAGAATGAATACGTTCCACATTTTTCCAAGCAATCTGAAATTTCTTAGGTGAGTTAAGCGGTCCCTAGACGCTCAATATGATTGTGCAATATTGGATATTGCACAATATTGAAGGGTTGTGCAATATATTGAAGTAAATCAAAACTCTTTTGATATTTATTGCACAATATTAAAATATTGTATTGTCTGTGGGTACAATTGCACAATATATAAATATAAATCGGCGTCGAAGAGTAAACACCTCCGCGAGTGATGAAACTAAACTATTGGATAAAATATTGAACCGTCTGTATGGGGCACCTAGCCAATTATTGTGTAATATTTTGCACAATAATATTGAGCGTCTAGGGACCGCTTTAGACGTTTTCCAACAAAAAATGCATTTAACAATAGGGAACCTTAAGAATTTGTCAATTTCAAGAGTAACAGCTATCATTTTGGCGAAAGTGTCAAATTTCAAAGTGCAAAGCGAACGAAAAAACAATTCCACAGCAAATCTCGATATGATAATTCCCCAACATGTTGATTTTGACGTTTGTAATGAACGAGAGAGCGATAAATTGCTATTTGTTAAAGAGCTCTATCACGATGACGTATTTCGTGAGTTTCACTCTGTGTATAACTAATAGGCTTTGCAGGGAAAGCCTTCTTATAAATCCTGATTCTGATATTTCTCATTTGTAATGAAATAAAATCTGAACATATCTTCCAAGTAATATTTTTGACTACGAAGGAAAAATTTTAAAGTTCTGAGAAGAGTTAAACATTTTCCAATAATTATTTTTTCCTCACAAACTACAAGTTCTGGAATGAAAATATTTGAAGTTCACGGAGAAGTATTTTGTGGCCATTTTTAGTTTGCTCTAGACTGTAAGTTTTTCAAAGAAAAACCTTCTTCTTATAATCGGCCGCAGTCTTTTTTTCACTTTGTATGAATGCATTCCACATTTTTTCCCGAGCAATGTTTTCGAAAAAGAATTATAAGACTAAACTAAGAACAAATCTGAGTTTTCGTATAAGTTGGTGATGTTTGTCATCATTTTCACAGTGTTAGTTGTGGAACGTAATTTTTTTAATTCACTCGAACATTTTTTGGTAAATATTTTCTTTCCACTTGATTTGTTTCCTGAGAAAAACTTCTTCTAAATTCATTTACTTCAGTCAGTTTTACCCATTATAAGTGAAATGAAAAACGAGTGCGTTCCACAGTTTTTTCCTTGTGTAGGTACTATTATTGATAGCGAAACATAATGGCCAAAAGAACAAATCTGCAGTCCTGGAAGACTATGTTATTATTTTCCAAAAGTATGTTTTATTTCACAATACAAAATGTGGAACACATAGTTTTAAAGTTCACGGTTTACTGTGAAATAATTTAATTTCACCCTAGTTTATATCTAATCAGCCTTGCAAGGAAAACCTTCTTTTTAATCCAAAGTCTTGACTACAGTCTGGAAACTAAATACGTTCTGAATACGTTTCACAATCCATTAAAGATTTAATTTTTGTGTTGCATAGCTTGGGATCTCAAAAAGAAATGTATACATTTGTGGGGTATATTGAAATTGTCAAAAAAAAATTAAATTTTACCTTAAACTTGTGTACATTTTTGCTTATAGTTTCTTGCATTTCTACTCAAATGGGAACAAAGCTACATATACTTTCTCGTACTTTTCCAAATCTGTTTTCTTGTCAAAATGAGCTTATATATAAGTAAAAAGGAAGTAACCTAATAAATAAGAAAGATCCTGTGGATTTCTTAATGGAAAATTGTTTGGGGAAGGATGTTATTTAAAGACTCGGGAAGCATTAAAGTTAATGAGCAAAAATGAAAATACATATTATACAAATATCTATCATCGAAATAAAACTTTCTATGCGAAAAACTGAAGTTAAAATCTTGGAGGAGGAGTTGTTCATTTTATCCTTAGAATAATCTATATGCCTGCTCTTATCGTAAATGGGCCAAAAAAGCCATTAGAAACATGCCAGAAATTAAATAGCCATCAAGTCAAAACTTTATCTATCAAAACACTCATTTCTACGATGTCATAAGGGAATATTCATACATACATAGACATACTCATTTGAACAAAGAAAAAAACAAATCTATTTAAGATTTTCCTAGAATAAAAGAAAAATTAAATCCTACATTTTCCTGCCTGCCTGCATAAGCTATGTAGGTATACACAAATATTATGTCGATATACATAGGTTACAAACCTAAGAAGAAAAAAAAGCTCAAGAAAGACCAAGCCGCATAAAACTTCAGCCGATAATTTTATTAAAGAAACAAAGCCAAAAGAAAAACCAAAACGTGGCATAACCGCACTATTCCACAATGGCTCACTTGTCATATATTATATTATTATATAAATTTCCCTATACACACCCCCCCCCCCCCCCGAGGGTGGACTCATCTCAAGGCAAAAACTATGTCCATCTTTGGGGTATAACAATAATTACGGATATAAAACCTCAGGGTGTCATAAAAACTGAAAGCAAAACATTGAATCCTTTTTGTATTTTTGTTTTTTTTTCTTGCAAGCACTCTTTGATGCTGTGCTTGCACTGCTGAGAAAACTTTTTCTTGTTCTTCTTCGTCTTCCAAAAAACAACAAAAGCAATATCGACGCACCAGAACCAGCAGAATGTGAGATTTTAAGTCAACAGACTATGGCCAAACGATATACCCTTGACGTATCCTTATGTCTGCCTGATAAGAGTATAAAGTGCCTCATGTTGTTGCAAGATGATAGTTTCCGCTTGACTATTCTGAAGAAAAACAAAAAAATAATGTTAGCTTGAAAGAAAAGTTTCTCAAGAAATCTACGAGTGTCATAGGATCATCCTCAAGGACTCAATGTAGCATCTAGGTGTATGGATAGAAGGACGAATAAAAACAAAATGAAATATTTTAATTTTCGGTTTTTATTTTTTGGTTTACCCTCTTCTAAGTATTGGCTTCGGGGAGTAAAAAAAAGGACACGATATGTGTGCAGAGGAATTTATTATACATAAATACGAGTATGGTGTGAGCTTGGTATTCTGGACGTCTCAACTACAAGAGAAGAGATTGCGTGATGTTTTTTTTTTCACTCCACCATTTTTTTTTTTTTTTCAAAGGAATTCATGAGATGATGATTAATTAAAAAACTTTTGCTGCTCTTATGGTTATACATATACCTGCCTAGTTTTATTTTACATTTTCTTATGAAGGACGAAAAGGAAAAAAACAAACCACGCCACGGTTAAACAGAGTATGTATACAAAGCTCTTGAAATATTCTTGTAGTCGGTGGAACTTTTTTTTCGTGTTTTGTTTTTATTAAGTTAAGTTCAGATTGTTTGAAATAAAAAGGTAAAGTGGAACATTCAGCATAATCTAAGTATCTACTTGGCAAATGAAGATTTTTTTTAACTTAGTCTTATTGGGAGCAGGATATACCATTAAAGTTTAAGGTACAAAAATGAAATTGATATAACTACCTTGTCCAGCAATATTTATCAGTATACAGGCAATATAGGACGTTTGTCCAAGAATCTGGTAGCAATGGCTTTCATAAACCTAAAATGAAATAAGACTTAATTTTAACTTCCGATTATGTACGTATTTTCTCTGACAATATTAAGTCTATAAAAACTGTCTGGAATCAGTCTTTATGGATGCGGTGCGATGATGGTTTAAATTTTAAGTATTTTGAGCTGTAGAAATGGACGTCTCAGGTAGCTATAAGGCATATGAATTTACCAAAAATTTAACATAAATATGTGAACTAGGTTAAACTCTAGCTACTTTCAAACTTTGTAGGTACAAAAAACAGTGGTAGATGTGCAAAATGGCCCAACTTGTCTAGCGACATAAAACGAATTAAGCCAATTATAAATTCGAAACGCTTTTATAGAGTTTGATGTAGGTTGAAATTCGGGTCTCAAAGGCTTGTGTGAAGCTTGTTCAACATTTCTGTGGAAACAAGCTGAATTGGCGTGGGAAATGATTTGTGTCGTCAAAATCCAACAAACGGACCACTGCGCGGAATTTCGAAATAATGTTTTGGATTTTTTCTTAGAAAAAGAGGCCCAAAAAATAAGGCTTTAACTCCGAAAATGTTGGTTATTTTTTTCCTAAAATTTCTTTTACCTTTTTTTTGGTGTTATTTTCATTTAAAGTTTTTGGCTCTTTTCCAAAAGTGCGGTGTAATTTCTGCTTTTTTTTTGCCCTTAATTATATAATTAATTTAGGGTTTTATTTTCAAAATTTGTATGCCAACTTTTTTTACTTCCTTTCTTTTTTTTCTTTTCTTTTAACAATTATGTATTTGAAATGTTGGAAAAAAAAATAAAAAAGTTATATTCTTTTAAAACGTTGAGCTCGCCTGATATCTATTGAACAAAAACCTTATCTAGCACTATTTTTTTCATGTCCAAGAAGGTATATAAGTTAACATATATTCAAAAACCGGTTTTTGTAAAAGTATAAAGTTTGCTGATTTTGTGAATAATTATTTTAAATTTGACTATTACTTTTGACTTAACTGGTTATGAATTAATTATGCAAAATCAGTTTGAGCGTATGATCTTTTAAAACTTAAAACTAGCAGCTTTTGCTAATTTTTCTTGTCGATTTTAAGCCAAAATCTTTTTTGAATAAGTCATTTTAAAGTTAATTTAAGTATCTTTCATTTATATGAAGCAATGCCTATATCTTACCCTGCTGGTAAACAAGTTATAAAGAAATAATAATAAGATTTTTCACTTTTTTTTCGATTTTTTTTTTAATTTAACAAATGTAAAAATTTGTTTAATTTTTTTTTTTTAATTTATTTGGAGTCAATTTCATTTTATACAAAAAAGGTTTTCAGCCTAAGGTATCTCGAAATTTTGCTTCGATGAAGAGTACCTTATATGCAAAAAAAAAAAAAAAAGAGTGCTTTTAACCCCCCCCCCCCCACCCTCTCAATTGCACCCTCTTATTTAAAAGCACTCTATGGATTTTACATCTTTAATAACCCGTTTAATGATATTTACAATAAAAACCCATGAACTTCTTAGTTCGTTATTGCTTTATTAGACCAAGAGCTGACAGCAGATTTTGGCAGTGGAAGTATAACCAAAATCGGAGAATGAGGGATTATAGGTACATGTATCGTGATATCGAATACAAAAGTCTGGCAGGCTTCCTTTTCAGCAAAAGCATTTAAAATTATTTAATTGTTTAAGTGTGGTGAGTTGCACCCTCTTGCTGAAGCCAAATGCTTAAAAATAAACTTGAATAAGTTATAAAATATATTTTGGTTCACCCTCTACAGACGCAGACGTAGTCAAATATAAAGAGACTATTTTTTTACTTGCGATTATTGGTTATAAAGGCAAGTTTTGGATTCGTGCAAAAAAAAATTGAGATAACAATCAAACATGATATTACGATGATAGAGAACACCAAAAAAGTGGGTGGCACAATTCTGTCTGTCTGTCTGTCTGTCTGTCTGTCTGTCTGTCTGTCTGTCTGTTCGTCTACAGCCTAAACGGCTCGATCGATTTTCTTCAAACTTGGTACTAAGTGTTTTTTGGTGATTCTGCCGACATTTTTTTTCATTTTTTTTTAGAACCAAAAATAACGGTACCTGTCATACATTTTTTTTTTTGCAAATTTACATAATCGTATTTTTCCTCAAAAACGGCTCGACAACTTTTCTTAAAAAAAATTAAATAAATTTATTTTAGTAAAGGCTTTCTTTGGGTGGAAAACCATTTTTCAAAAATGGTTATTAATGGTACCTCCCAAGGAACCATTTTTTTAATTTTTGATTTTCTTCAAAATGGTATGATAGATTTCAATTATTTTTTTTATACAGAAGCTTCCAAAAAATGTTAATAGTTTTGTGTACCATCATTTTTGAAAAAAATATTTTTGGATTTTTAAAAAATATTTCAAAATTTTTTTTTGAAAATCAAATATTTCGAAAACAGCACCATAGATTTTTTTGAAACTCGATATTTAAGTTTTTTTTAGTACTGTCTAAAATATTTTTAGAAAAAATTTTACATTTATGAAAAAATGACGGTACCTTCCATACCAAAGTGAAAAAACCGCAAAGGAAAATATTTTTTTGCGTAAAAACGACTCCTACGATTTTGATTAAACTTTTTTCGTGTACTAAAATTAGTACGATCTACCATCAAAAATTATAAAATTTTACACATACCAACTATTAGTAGTACCTGTCATAGAACGTATTTTTTTATTTTGAGTTTTCTCGTTATCAGCTTAACGGATTTAAATGAATTTTTTATATACAAATTTCACATAAGATTTAATAATAAAAAAGTTTTTGGATTTTTAAAAAAAGTTTCAAACTTTTTTTTTGAAAATTCGATATCTCAAAAACGGGTTGACAATTTTTTTCAAATTTGGTTTTATATACACATAAATATATAGTTTAAATCTGCATACCAAAATTTGTTCTTAAAAATGTTTTAAGAATTTTATATATAAAAAAATAATTTAAAAAAAAAACCGCTCCAACGATTTTAAAATTTTTTCTCCTATACAATCATATTCCATCATGAATTAAGATGGCGTTACTTTTTTTTCAGCTCAAACTGTCAAAAGAGTTGTTTTATTAATTTAAATGTCGTTTTCATGCTTCTCTACATTTTTTTCTCATAATTTCCATGTTTGTATATACAATTTTCTTAAACTCGCAGTGTCTTGAACATAAGAGCAAGTACGTGCGACCCAGTCGTGCATTTTATTTTTTTTTGTATTTTACTCAAATGTTGATATTTTAGCCTAAAAGTATACACAAACTATTATTTATTTAATGTAAAGGGTTCCCCAATAGGGACGAGTTGATGTTGGCAGTCTGTGGCCATTTTGATTTAGGGGCGTCTGTGAAACTGTCAAATTTGTTGCATATTATTCAGTTAATGATGCCAAATTACATGTCAAGTTACACAATTGAACATTGTGGTGGTTCCGTGAAATCAGACCTCAAGGAAGTACTTCCCAAAGAAAAAATTAAGTAAGGCCCTAAAAAAAATCAATATAATTTTGGGGTGTTATAGAATTTTTTGAGACTTATTTCATTTTTGTTAAGGCCTAATTTCATTATGAAATAAGTACCAATGAAATAAGACCCCAACATAAATTTTGAGGCCTAATTTAATTTTGTTTTGAAAAACAAAATTGGGACCTTATTTAATTTTCCATAGTTAACTTAAAAATTCTAAAACAAAAAAGGTCTCATATTATGTAGTTTCAGGGTGTTTTGTTAGAAACGTTTGGGTATTATTTCATTTTCAAAAATAAACTTTAGTATAAAAAAAGGAATTGGGGTATTTTTTTTCATTTTTGAAAAAAAGGCAAAACAAGTTGGGGCCTTATTTCATATACTTATAAGCCGTTTTTTTTTTCATTTAGGCATAATTTCACTATGAAAAATTACCCCAATTCGGGGTTTATTAATTTGTTTTACCTTCATAGATTCGCGGAGCCCATTGTGGCAACCATGCACACACATTTGACAGCCTCGATAAACTTTTTCTTGTGTGGTTTTTAAACTGTGGTTTTCAGACATGGGCCTTGCAAATAAAAAATTATTTCTTTAATACCTCACAGCTCACACACAGCTTGTTTTTATCCATTTCATCATTCACAAGCCCTTGTTGGAAAAAACCTTTAACTATTGCGGTCAATTCTAGGATTCCAACCAATTCAAAGGTTAACAGTTGATGAATATTCACCTAAAAGAATTTATAAATACAAAATTTCGATTCTATATAATTTTTTTAATTTCACAAATTGAACAAACAACTTAAAAAAACATCAGTTAACTTGTGCATTTTTATTATCGTTTATTGCTTTTCATATAAATTCATAAGAAAATATGGTTTAAACGTAATTCAATTTTGTTTCAGTTTCTATTTTTTTTTTCCTGATTTTTTTTTTGGTTTGTTTTTACGATTCCATATTCTTTAGTCTAAAATTAGATAGTAAAATGTAAAATTTCTTCAAATATTTTGTATTATTAAATGAACCAAATGAAATATAAAGTCATAAATATTTAATAGATTAACTTTTTATGAGTTTCTTTTTTTTATGTTTCACAAATTGATTTGTGTGCATGGACAGGTTTTTATCACTTTTGTCATCATAATATCCAAGAAAAGACACAATCCTTTTTTTTTTTGTTTAATGCAATGAAAATCGTTGACAGCTTTTAGGCGGAATTTTGTTTGGGTATCGATAGAAACGTTATTTTATATTTTGTCATAAGGATAAAGTCATAAAAACAATTTCCCTTTCATTAAATGGATTAAGTAATTGTTTGTTAAAGGTTTTTAAAAGTAGAAAAAGCGTAGATTTTTTTTGGTTAGAGGTTAGAAAATTTCGAATTTACAGAGAAATGAAAGGTTTATGAAATGATTTATGGAATTTTAAATCTTAAATCTCACTGAAAAAGCGATAAATACTGACTTTAAAAATTGATGAATGATGCTTGGTTTATCAGCATTTTTATTTTAGATACAGAGACATTATTTAAACCTAGACGAAATACCTAATCGAGTGACGATATAATACATACATAGCTAATATTGGTGTTCGGTTAACTGGAACATTTTCGTTATTTAATATTTTCATTGAATCAATTTTTCTGTTTGAAAAACATATTGTGAGGATGAATGTCATCCATTCCAGCTTCTTAAGTAATAATCCAGTAACGTAGACCTAGCTCTGACTTATTTTTGACAAAACAAAAAGACCGTGATGAACTTTTTACGTTCCATTCGAGGTTATGCTTGGTGGTCTCGTCAGGATCGTCCTGTTACTATGGTTGATTGGTGCTTCGGTTAATTCTGGTAATCGAATGATTCACGGGTATTTGGATGACTTGAGCTTCTGGATTATAGATTGGCTGCCTTGTATCGGCTAAACTAGTACTAGTAGTAATAGTGTAGTACCTCGTGGCATGATGGGTTAGTGCGTAGGACTGTCATGCCGAAGGTGTGGGTTCGATTCCCAGCCGTGCCACCTAAGAACAGAAATGTTTTATCCGAGGAACTGCCTCTTGCGAGGAACTGACAAATCCTCCAAGAGTATACTTGTCATGAAAAAAGTGCTTCTCATTTAGCCGTTCGGACTCGGCCAGAAACTGTAGGTCCCCTCTATTCCTGCCAACAACACGCACAAGGAATGGTTGAGAGTTGTAAGTCACAAGGACCTGGTTCTCCACAAGCTGCTGCCCCATTCCAATTTATTTATTTAATCGGTTAAACTAGTTACTGATTGATTCGAGTTTCGGATTTCAAATCCTGGTGTTTGGT